>JAUYWG010000053.1:17736990-17770154 GCA_034779775.1 Enteromius afrohamiltoni
ATAAGGACTACTGTAGTCTGTACTGTATTCTAGATCTTTATTTCAAGTTTTCAAAATGTATAAATAAAACTTTGCTTTCCACAGGTTTGTGGTCTTCACGCGTACTCGCGAGGCGTTGGGGTAGAAAAACTTCAGCGCGAGAGGAAATGGTGTGTGAGTTATTAAACAGACATGCATAGACTGAAGATGGGGTGGATCTCGTTTAAATTTATGAGTAAGATTGGACTTCGTTTTATGGCTAGCTGCAGCCTTTGTGCTATCACACTCCAGACACTGGTATATATATATATATTCTAATATTTAAACTTAATAGGAAATGACACCTGCTTAAAATGGCTGAAGTGAACCATCAACCGTTGTCTTTTAGTGTCACCCAGTCTTTCATTATAAATGTGTTTACTGTCACTTTTGATCAGTGTAATGTGTACTTGCTGAAAAGTATTAATTTCTTTCATAAATATTTGGAACATATTTATTCTTACTAACTGATGACACCTTCTTTGGACTGAAATAAGTACCGCTTCTTCTATAACAAGTCAATGCCACAAAATGATTAAATGTCAACCTAGTCAATCATTTCACCTTGATATTTAGTTGCAGGGTCGTATTAGTTCATCTGTTAGTGTGCCTAGATTTATGTCCATATGCTTTTTCTGCAAAAGAATATTTGTCCTCACTGTTTGTCCTTTCTCTGTCTGCCTCACTGACAGAACAGAGTCTCAAACCACAGTGCGGTAAACGTGTGTAACTGTGTGCAGTGTGTGTGACAGAGTGTGTGTGAGTGCACTGCACACAGCAGAGTGCCTAAAAATAGCTCACACGCATTCTGTTTGTCCCCTTACCCTCCAGCTCATGGTTTATGAGTCACACACACACACATACATAGACTGGCACACAGTACTTGTGAATTGAGGTTTTGGATGACTGATGTTGGGCTCAAGTCATCACATGCATCAGGCCTCTGCAAAAAGAACACACGTATCTTTTTAGGGACTTTCCTTTTTTGTTATCGGGCGAATGATATTCTCTGTTCCATTGGACATAAACCTAATTTTATTATGTTTATTAAGTTGTTTTCTATGCTGGCTGGGATTTTGGTTCAAACCTGATCCACACACACATACAGTATACAATCCCATAACACTGAGGTAGTATGTAGATTAGGTTACACTTCAGCTAACTCAGAGGCATGAACACTGTTGTGTTGCATAATACACATAGACTTGACACACACATGAAACAGGCAGCCAGACATGGAAACTTTGAGTGTGCTGGCCTAGTATTTATATAAATAGAAACTATGCAAAAAGCATAGTGCTAAAGAAGGATGCAATCCTTCCAATGTGCTGATTTTGAAAGAAAAGAGAATGAAAATTATATGTAACCAAAATGTATCCAGTGGACAAGCATAAAAAAGATAAAATGGAATATTAAGGACCTCATGCCTGCAGGCCCCCTGTGTGTCAAAACTCTTGAAATATTACTAATGCTACTTTTGTCAAATGTAAGTAATTTGTGATGTCTGTAAAGAAAAAGTTTTTACTTGAAAACTTTACAATATTGTTTTAAAGGGTGTCATATGATTGTTCTAAAAAGACCAATAATCTGTGTATTTGGTGTAATGCAATGTGTTCACGAGGTTTAAGGTGCAATAAACCGTTTTCCACATACTGTACGTTTTTGTTCCTCTTCTAAGCCCCGCCTCCTGAAACGGGCCGATTTGTACAAAGTAGGGTTGGGTCGATAGATGATTCCATCGCCGATGGCCGATAGACATCACGATGCTGAGCCGGCATCGCGATGCTCCGCCCCGCCGCAGCAGCAGCAACCAGCTCGCGAAAAACCCACTTAAATTATGGCGGCAAATCTATGCCATTAATAAGCGAGGGCACCACTGATGCTGGCGAGCACGGTAAATCATTTGATGTACAAAAAATAAAAACAGATGTACAACGGGGCCGCGAGTTTATATCCAACCCTCACGCTCGCTTGATGTGTCATCAGCGCGTGATCACTCCTGTGCTCAATCCTCTCTCACCTGCTCGTGCGAACACTGTTTTGTCAGTCGTGGGGTGGGGCTTGGTGTTTTAGTTACAACTAACCCCACCCCCGGCACCTAAGGCGACGACGATACCATGGTCCATCGCAATGTTTCACATTAGACATCGTACGATGCCAAATTGGTTGACATCGCCCAACCCTAGTACAAAGCTCATTGTTCTAAAAAAGCGAGTTGTACTCTGATTGGCCAGCTATTAGTGCACTGTGATTGGCCAGATACCACAAGCATTCGGCAGAAATGTTACACTCCCCTTATCATAACGTGATGCCACTATCACGCCAAAACAATAAAACACATTACAAACAAGCCATTTGTTGCATCCAGTGGTGACATAATTACTGATTATCATGACTTACTGATTAAACGACAAACAAGAAGCACCACCCTTCACAGCTTAAAACTTGTGTTTGAAAAGTATGTAGCAGGTTCTTTTACTAAGAAAACATCACTTACTTAAAGGTTGTGAGTCAGAAGCGCAAGACTGTCCTTGCACAGGAAGAATTGCTTCACCGAACACACTCTAATTTTTGGGTTGAACTGTTCTGGAACAGTGTTGTGACTACAACTTGACCACTGATTTCGAGTTGTGTCTTCTTTAGAAAGCACAAAGTAGTTTCACTTTCACAACGACACTCCAGAGAACGTAACATTTGAAATCGCATCACATGACCCCTTTAAAGAGTTCAAGACTGTCTCGTCTTAAAAGGTTTGTGATGAATTTGTCTTCTGATGAGGTGTTGAGGCTGATTGGTTGTGATATTTGTTTTTACAGAGATTCCGGCCTCTGATTGGTCAGTCACGCGTAGGAGGCTGGACAGTGGTGGAGTTCATCTCTGACAGACAGCTGGAGTTCTACACAGAACAGGAGGAGCTCCAGCCATTCGAGGTGTGTGCGTGTGGGGGTGTTTTGCTGTTGCATTCGTGGAACTATGTATGATTGACATTCATTAAATTACAGTGCGATGAAATTATAGTCCACTGCACATAAAAAGTTTTGTTAAAATGTAGAAAGTTTGTAAAGAAATGTTCTTCTTAGTTCAAGTCATTACTGGAATTCTGTGAGCTGTTGGTCTTTTTAGATGTTAAGTGTTTTATGACATGAAAGAAACACATTTATAAAATATCAGTAATATAAAAACCAAAAACTTAATGAATAAGAGCATATATATATATATATATTTGTGTTGACTGCTATATTTTAAAGCATTAAATAATTCACTTATCCTATGTCCCTATACAGTCTATAATAGAGTGAATTGTTTTTACCATCAACACCATATTTAATAAACCGCCATGCTCAGGCTCTCTCTGTTGCTCTAGGTGTTACATTTTTTGCAGAAGATATGATTTGTGTCGTTGCTTTCTCAGACCTCCTCATAAAAGTGTGATGTATGATGACATTTCCCAGTCATTACTGGTTTAATTAGTCTGTGTTTGTTGCGCCGGTTAGCGTTCGTGAAAGTGCCTTTAGGAGTGTATGTCCCAGACAGTCTGTTTAATTGCAAATTACTATTTCATCCTATGGCAATGAAATAAAAATGTGCTAAAACTTGTTGAATAATAAGATTTATATTCATTAAACGGCTGAAAGTCAATGTAAATGTAGCTTTCCTGGGGAAACACTTTTGGAGAACAGCATTATGATGTAAACACAGGGATGTAGTTTCTATAATAATATTCCTGTATTAACTGACAGCACAGTACTGAAAGAAAGACTTTTAGAGGATGTTTGTTATATAGAATAATGCCAGTAGGGTTTATGGAGCATGTTCTGTTCGTTCAGAGCATGTTCTGTAGTGTAAAGTTGGTAAGATTTTTAAATATTTGCAAAATATGCATTGATTTTAATCATTTGAATATATTTCACAACGTAGGCTAATTACAATTAATGTATAGTGCAATATATATATATATATATATATATATATATATATATATATATGGTGCTGAAGAAGAATAACGAGTAAAATACTGTTTAAAATAACAGATTCATTGAAAGAATCCGAGTGGTCACTGGCAAAGGGAAACTCACCAAAAAACATAATCAAGTATTTTTCCCACACAATTATATATAGGACTAGAAGTTATGTAAGCTTTGCAAAATTTGAGGAAGAGCAAAGAAAGAGCTACATATAATATTTTCCTGAAAACGTAATAATTAGAGGATGGAGTAATAATCTTAGTTTGCACAGCCCAGGGTGTGCTGAAGGGGTTAAATATATTTTGCCGTGTGTTAGTTTTAGAGCTTATTCTCGCAGTGTGCGAGTGTGTTTTTGTTAGGGGTGTGTAATTAGCCGTAGACACATGCTCCTCACTCTTAACATACTCCTGCAGGCTGTGTTTGTTTATCGTAATCACATGGCGCAATCATATAATTTAGTGCAGGAGAAGACACTATGACACACAGGACTGTAGCCCTCTGCGTACACACACACACACACACACACCACTGCATCATTTCATCACTCCCGGTCTCTGATGCCTGTGGATGGATGATAAAAGAGAGACCCCCTCTCTTTCATCTGAGTGTGTGTGTGGAGGGGAACTGAGGCTGTGAGAAAGAAACACAAGGCAGAGGGAGGGAAAGCATTAGAGAGAGAGAGTCTAGATAAAGCACTGGCACATGACACTGATGTGTTCTGAATGCTGCAGTTCTGTAAACTGTGCGAGGAACAGCCTCTAAACCACAACCCTTCTCTACTCTGATCCCACGTTCTGTTCTGTTCTACTGTACTTTACTCCATTCTATTCAATTCCATTCTAACTCTGTGCAACTCTACTTTTTTGTGGTACGTACCTGTTTGCACTATTCATGTTTTTTCTTCTTCTTTATTCGATTGGGTTCTGTTCTATTTAATTCTACTCTTACTCATTTTATTTTGTATGTTGTTTTTACCCTGTTTATTATTTTCTTTTTTACTCTATTTTGTTCAGCTCTTCTCCATTCTGTCTATTCTGTGTTTCACTCTATTATATTTGAATGTACTTCACTCTGCTATACTACGCACTTTACACTTTCTTTACACTTTACACATTCTACTGTTCTTCATTTGCCCATTTTTATTATATTTTATTACTCTGTTCTGAAACACTGTATTCTGTGCTAGAACGTCTGAACTTTTTACTGTACTCCACTCGTTGTTCAATTTATTCTATTCTACTTTACTATTCTACTTCCATTACATTCTATTCTTCTTCACATTATCAATTGTTTAACCCACCTTGCTCTACTCTTTCAGTGTTTTATTTCGTCGGATTCTATTTTATTCTGTTCTGTTCCACTGTACTTGACAGTACTCTTTTATTCTGGTCTGCATGTGCTACACTCTAATCTGTCCCATTCTAATCTACTTTAGTCAACTCTGTTATGTTTTTATTTGTTCTTCTCTGTTCAGTATTCTACTCTGTTCTGCCTTACTCTATTGTACTACACTCAACTATTCTATTCCGTTCCCTTTATGTTCAACTTTACTCTTTGCTCTACTTACTATACTGTGTTTCTCTCCACTGCTCTATTACCCACAGCTCTGAACGTTGAGCTCTGAGACGTGAGCGAATTACTGAGCAGCCTGAGAGAGAGAGAGAAGGACAGAGACAGAAAGAGATGAAGGTGGAGAGAAAGTGTGAGAGGGATCTATCAGGGAAAATGGAGCATGGACAGAGGGCTGTGTGTATTTATTGCTGTTTCCTTGACAACTCAAAGCTGTGTTTTTACTTAGCACATGTTAAGGGGCCAGTGAAGGGTGTGTGTGTGTGTGTGTGTGTGTGAGAAAGTATGCGAGTGAACGAGTAATGAGGGGATGTGTGTGTGTGTTTGTGTAGAGGGAAGGGTTAAGCACTGTTGACCTGTTAAGCTGAAATGGGAACAGTGCAGCTGTTTTTAGGAAGCTCCGAACAGTGTGTTTGCCTGCGTGAGTGAGTGTGTGTTCTTGTGTATGGCAGAGATAGACTGAAGTAAGTGAGAGTTGGGGGAGAGGTTTACTGAAGGGAAAAGCAGGCAGAGTGGTTTCCATTAGGCTCTGTGGAACACTTTCCCTTTTGAGGCTGTGGTGAGAAAGACACTCGGCTGTGAGTCAGCCACACACACACAGACTTCACTTTGTGTGTGATAAAGAAAAGCTGCTTTCCATCTCTGTATCACAGTTATTTTTCATTTAATTGATGCCTTCACTCTTATCCACTCTTTCACTTAAATACTGTAAAATGTTATTAAACCTAAAAATAATTAGCTCATGAACTTGTTATGATGGTAGTTCTATTAGTAAAACAATTCAGCTTTTTCAGTAATCATAAACTCTTTTATAATGCTCAGCAGGTTTATTAGAGCTTTTTGTTTTATAAGCATCATTATGAATACAGTGGTGTATGGTGACAGAATTACTGGAACACTAGTTATTTTAAATGTATGCATATTTTCAACCTATAAATAAAAATGATGTACATGTAATTTATCATTTTTATTAATTATGTACATATATATGTGTGTGTGTTTGTGTGTATATATGCACCTGGTATTTATCAACTTAGGCGGACCAATTGTCCCCACAAAGATAGGAATACCAGTAAATTTTGACCTTGTGGTTTAGGTGTAGGGTCAGTGTAGGACAATACCACATACAGCATTACGCCTATGGAATGTCCCCATAAAACATGTGTGTGTATTTATATATATATATATATATATACACACTCAATTTCTCTTACTTTACTGAATATTACATTCTTTTTGTTCTACTATGCTGCACTTTCCCATGTTTGTTCTATTATCTTTTAGCATTCTATTCTATTTTACTCTATTCTACACCGTGTTCTGTTCTCCTCAACTCAAATGTTATGTTGTTGTTGTATTCCACTCTTCCCTATTCATTATTGCTCATAACTAATTATCACCTATTTAGTATAAGCCACATTTACCGTATGTGGGTGCATCGTTAATTAGTTCATTAAGATTAAATGAGTTGGATGTTGAATTTATCATGGCGCTAGTAAATATCATTCGCAATGAGATGTAAAAACAAATACATGTAAAACTTGTGGATACATTCATTTACTAAAACTGAACAGTCAATCATGTCATATAGTGTGTTCATATTGTAATATAGTCGACAACCCGATCCTCTCATTCAGTTGCCACTTATGACCAAATATATGTTTTAAAACCAGTTTCTTCTTGAACACTTCCTCAGTCTTCTGCATTGGTCAGTTTCACCCCAAACTCACGCCAGCGGCTGAACTGCTGTGTCAGTAAAGCATAGGAGGAAGTGTTTTAACAGACAGAGCTTTAAATTACGTTTAGTGAAATCTGTGCTCTGCTTTGTAGATATTTCTGTTCACCTGTCAGTGATATAGTGCAGCTTTCCTTATTTAAGCCGCAAGAGCACCTCTCTCTCTCCGTATCTGACCCAGCACTTGTAGTTCTTCTCTCACTGAAGGACAGGTCTTCAGACTCCTGCATTGATTTTTATGAGCACTCTTTCTGTGTGTGTCAGTCTGCGACTCTATCCTTCCTCTCTCACTCACTCTCCTCTGTTTGTCATTATCTCATCTACTTCATCGCCCCTCTCTCTCTCTTTCTGTCCCTCTCAATCAAGCCTTACTGTCTCCTCTCTCAAACACGCACATCTCCCTCTCTTTCCCTCTCTCTCTACTCTCAAATTTGAATTCAGTGAAGCACTTTTCGGCATCATCTATTTCGAACCCTCTGCATCTCTCTCTGAATGTGTGCGTGTGTTCTCGCCAGAGGAAGGAGCACAAGCTTGTTTGTTCTCTTCATGCTCTCTCCAGCTATGATTTTTTCTCTGTACATATGTAAACGCAAGCTGCTACAAACATACTAGCTCATCCTTTTCAATAATCTATCCGTATGTCTGTTTTCCCCCTCCTTCTTTCTTTTTCTCCCTCTCTCTCTCTCTCTCTCCATCACCCCCCTCATCTCTCTCTTCCTGATGCAATAGTTGGATCAGCCCGATGTCTCTCTTGCACATGTTGCCGTGGTGATGCTTCGGCTGTGCACTAGACTGAGGTCATCTCACTCTTCGTTCAGCCCATCCTGTCTCACCTCTCTCATCCTGTAGAACGTACAAATGACTGGAGAAATTAAACCACCAAACCTCAAAACTATGCATTTCAGTTTCTAAAATTATTAATACAACCATACACTGTAAAAAAAAAAAATCCGTAAAATTTACGGTAAAAAACTGGTTACCAGAAAAAAATGTAAAAAAAAATACGGTATTGATATTTTTAGTTTTACGGTTTTATGTTAAATTTAATTTGGTAATTTCTAATAATAAACCTTAATAACTGATATAATGTTAATATAATAACTTATTAAGGAAGTGAAGTCTATTTTGTATCTTTGAAATACACTGACATCTACCAAATGCAGATGGTGATAAGAAAGTCACCTGATGAACCAAAGCTCATCAGAAGTAGCTTTTAAATGGTAACATATACTGTATAGAAGGAGCTCAGCGTCATTCACACAAGCACTAAACACCATCATGGTAAGAATTATTAAACTGACGTGCAATAAACATTCATTTAATAACATTACATGTAACATACAACCCTAATAAACATAACTGATACAACAAAACTAAAAAGAAACATAGTTATTTCAAAGAAAAAACAACAAATTCAAACAAAATGTAAAATTCAATGCAGGGATTTCTGGGAATGTCAGTTTACAGTGTTTCCCTGTAAATTTAACAGGAATTTAACCATTAACCATTTAACAGGTTTTTACCGTAGCACTTTTACAGTTTTTTACCGTTAAAATCACGGTCATTTTTTACAGTGTAGCATCCATCAATTCTGTTTTGATTGTATCAGTTGGGATTGTATCAGTGCTTGATTTGGATTTCGTTGTCTATTATAACTATCAGCATATTTACTACAAGTACATTACGCAGTACTAAATACAATGTATATTTCTGAATATGCCATTAACTGATTTAAAGTTTACTTCTGTGATGGGACATATTTTTGGATTATAGAAAGTAGGCTATGATCTTAGTGGTAAATATAATGTTCTTTTTCTTGGTTGGCCCTTTTTCTTTAGATTTTATTTATTTATTTTTGGTCTTGCATTTATTTGAACACAAGTACAGTAATGCCAGTCATTATAATTAGAAAGCTTTACTGTAATGTGAATTACAGTAAATTACTTTGTGAATATAGCTCAAAATGTAATTTGTTTATGTGATGGCAAACTTTCTGCACCATTAATCCATATTTCACGGTCACAGGATTCTTTATGAACTCTTTGTAACATGCTTTTGGGCATTTTGATGCCCAAAAAATATTTCTTATTATTTCTTATCAATATTTTTGTAGAAATCATATGTTTTTTTCAGGATTCTTTGATAAATAGAAAGTCCAAAGGCATAACATTTGTTTAAAAATTAAATTTGACTTTAAATATAATGCATGCAAGTTTTAATTGAATTAAAAAGTGTATTACTGACCTCCGTACAGTCTGTTTTTAATGGTGTTTTATAATAATATTAAACTGTTGGGTAATGGCTTACCATTAAACCTGGTTACTTTGAAGACATGTGCACTAAAATGATATGCAGCCTACAACACTAATGAAAAGGTTTAGAGATTTGTAATAACATGCATCAAACTAAAACAATATTACAGGGTTTAGCTAAAGATGAGCTTAACTACTGTACACTTGTAAGTGCATAACTGTCGAAACATCTGTATTTTTACACTGAATGAGTGAATGATTGGCTTTGGCGGTCAACAGAATGTCATGGATGTTGTTAATAAAGCTTCACTTTCCGTTTCATTACATATGCAGCTGGTAGATGCTTACATCCAAAGCGACTCACGCCGCATTCAATATCAGTTCATGCATTCCCTATCAGACTCGTTGGCATCACACAACAATTAGTATTTTACCTGGAATATTCAAGACCAATGTTCAGTATTAATACCGTAAGCGGAGATCGTTTGACGCTCTTGTTAGTGAAGTAGCTGTCATGATGACAGCCTTCGCAGTGACAGACTATCTGTAGTTAAAATATCCAAATGTGCTGCTAAATTAGATGAAGAATAAACAGAGTAAATGAAATGCATTTCTAATAGATTTTCTCATTGTCATGTTGATTCCATCCTGCGGTGCGTCACACGTCCTCTGGAGTGCGTCTGAGTCACTCGTTTCTCAGGAGTTTTGGTCAGCTGAGGTGTGTGTGTACGTCCTCTGTCAGGTTTAGAGCTTGTTTGTTTATAGGTGTATGTTTAGGAGTTAATGAGATCGCGGTTGTGTGTGTGTGTGTGTTCCATATGTATGAGGGACATGCAGAGATGCTTTTGTTTTGAGAGTTAGTTTGACTATGTGTGTGTGTTTGTTTGCCTTGATTGATGGAGCGAGTGAATTTCAGCTTGTTTAGAGAACTTTAAAAGCGGGAAAACCTGCCCACCAATCAAAGAAAGCCATGCTGTAACACGCTAATTAACACTAATTAACCTTACCATCATCGTTAGCTCAATATGCCCTTCATCCTGCCCACATAACGCTCTCTCCAATCACACCTCCCTCATCCCCCCGTCTTATTATCTCCTCTCTCATTCCTCCTCCATTCACTACCCCTCCTTCTAAAGGCCAGTGAAGCAGAGCTGTGTGCGTGTGTGTGTGTGTGTTTGTCAAAGAGAGAAATATAGTACGAGGTGAGAGAGGCACAGAAACAGCGGGGGAGAGAGAGAGACAGAGAGGCTGTGTATGTTTGTGTGAGCGAGACAAGAAAGACAGTCTGAGCCAGAGAGAGAGAGAGAGAGAGAGAGAGAGAGATCAAAACCTGCCTGCGGGTAAATGAATAAATCATGTCTTCCCTTCGTCCTGAGAACTGAAGCACGGATGAGTAATACACACACACACACACACACACACTTCTCTCTCCGTCCTGCTCGCCTTCTCTCTCGTTCCCTCTCTCATGCAGTCTGCTCACTTACACACACACACACCGCCTTATGTTTGCTATGCAAGGGCAGATAGTAATCAGAGATAGCCGCTCGCTCTCTCTTTCACACACACACACACACACACTGATATTATTAGAACTCTTTACACACACACACACACACACGTTGATCGCACCCACACAGCTGGGCAGCAGCAGATCTCGTTGCCCCAGTGCCGCAAGCTCTTGTCAATAATGTTTAGGGGTGGGACGACCAAAGTCTTACATCACCGTATAAGTAGCTTTTCATTCACGATAATAATATGTATGTGACCCTGGACCGCAAAACCAGTCATAAGTCACACCGGTGTATTAGCCAACAATAAATGATATGGGTCAAAATTTGAATTTTTTATGCCAAAATCATTAGGACAAATAAAACAAAATATTAAATACATAACTTAATTTTTGTTTAGTTCTATGCATAGCTAAGAACTTGAACTTTAAAGGCAATGTTCTCAGTAGTTTCATTTTCAAATAATTGTGACGCTGGACCACAAAACATGTCATAAATGTCAATTTTTCCAGATCGACTTCTGACAGCTGTTCCATTGATGTATGGTTTGTCAGGATAGGACAATATTTGGCACAAATATTTCACAAATAAAACACAAATATTTGAAAATCTGAGGATGCAAACAAATCAGTATTTTATTAATACCAAATTGAATATACTGTAAAAAGTAGAGTTTAAATAATGCAGGAGTTGATATAAACTCATTTCAGCCTTAAAACATTTTAAAGAAAGGCATTAAAGACATGATATTTATTTAAAAGGTATGATTGAAAATTCTAAATCCCTCTCTGGGACAGCAGAAATGCAAAGCAGCCGTGTGTTATTAGAACAAAAGGTGAGAAGATTGAACATAGTTGATCATAAGCAATGGCTTGAGATAAATGGATTGATTGCAAACTGTTCTGAAACCACAAGCCTGTAGGATGTGCAACCGTTTTACTTGCGTTTTATATGCGCTGCAGTTCACATTCCTTTTTTTTGGTCCACAAATTTAAGACCTCTTCAAATAACTAATGCTTTTTTATACCATTTATAACTTCATAGGGGCTTAAATAAGATACAATTCATTTTTAAGCAATATTTGGCCATAAGTGGAACAGGCAGATTTGGGAAAAAAAGAACAAAGAAACTAATCAAAGAGGCTTTTAAAATCAGCAAAGCTTAAAAATACATGCGGACAATAAACTTAATGATGACATGTTAGAGATGACGACTCGAATTTTAGCTTTATTTGTTTTACCAATGTTTTTGTACTTGTAATATCTGAGAAAATTCCTCCCTGCATGTTACATATTGTTATTTAGAGGAATACCTACATTTAGTGTAAAGAAGAGGTGGTAGCTGTTTTTATAAAGTGCTGATTTTACACGTAAACTGACAATTTAGGCAAGCTTTTCTTGACCATGTTTCACCTTCTCGGACACAGACATGACATAGAAACAGGGTGGGCAAACATAATATTATCTGCCAATGATTCATCCTTATCAAGGTAATCCAGATAAATGAAAAAAAAAAAATACTGATATAGGCCAATACAGATATGGTGTGCATTTCTAAAATCAAGAACAGCTTCTATCACACACAAGTGTCTCATTAGGCATACGCATCAGCACAATCAGTGATATCATTATTTGTTTCTTTAGTTTGTCTATTTCTGTCAGTTGGAAGTCACAGTATTGCTGTGAAAGATTTCTCTTCCCTGCACCTGAGCCTCTTGTGTGTGTGTAAGAGAGAGAGAGGGAAGATGATGATGCAGACTCAGGGGTCAGTTGCATATGAGTCACAGAGGAGAAATTGGACTGAGACATTAGACTAGCCAGATGAAGACTGATGGACAGAGAGAGAGAGCACTGAAAACCCTGATTGAATTTGACATCTTTTTCCACAATAAAAAGCTCAATGTAAGTCTTCTTATCTTCTCATGATTTCATTTATTCATTCGTTTTAATAATATAGTTGAACATAACAATGAATACAATATTTTAGTATTATAATTAACGATTTTACTAATCAATGGTAAATAATAAATGCATGAAAATAATAATATATTTTTATAATAAATGTTATTACTTAAATAAAAAGAATTAATAATACATAAATAAATTATATTTGTACAGTTTTATATTATTTTTTAATTAAAATATTATTATATATTATATAACATGACTTTTTGATATATTATTTAATATATAATGTATAAATCATTTTCTTTTTCTTATACATTTATATACATTCAAAAGCTATTGTCACATACAAAAAACGTATTTAGGGTAAAAGGCATTACTCAAGAGCAGAAGATAAATTTGAAGGCAAAAACCATGCTGTCAGACATGTGTGTCAGGGATCTCTGTAGCCTGCTGGATGAAAGTGACAGAAAGATAGAAATGTGTGATGTAATATTTATTGGAAATGATATGTAGCCTCTGTTTCCTGTGTTTGTTCACTGAGTGTGTGTAACAGGCAGAGGTTTTAGGAGTTCAGCTGCAGTTCGGCTTAAATATCCCTCGCGCACTACCGTTACGTAATTTCCAGTCTTGAGTGTGTGTACAGTGAGGAGGTGTGTCTATTGTGTACATGGATGAGTAATGCCATGTGTAATACTGTGTGTGCGCGCTCTCTCTCTCTCTCTCTCTGACGTCCCTCCCTCATCTAAAGCTGTCTGGTATGCAACTGTTGCTTTCCTTCATCTTCTCCTTTGCTTTTGGAGGCTTCGGCGGGCTCATAACAGATACAATTTTTAGCACTCCTCCAAAAAAAGACAGAAAAGGAAAGGAAACCAGAACTTGTCTCAAGCTGTGTTGTTTTGCTGTTAAAGGATGAAGTGGACTGTGGAAATCCAGCTGTGAGAGATGATCCGTCTCTGCAGGAACAGGTCCGGGCCTGGCTCAAACAAAACCAATTCCAGAACATTCTTCAGCAAGGTATTCTAGCCTGAGTTCTCTATGCTTTCATTCTTCTGTGTAAAGCTGAGCTGTGCGAGGATCCTGTGGTATCTGTTCTGTTAGTTAGTCTGTTAGTTGACTGTTCATGTCAAACATCTTCGCTGTGTATATTCTTTCTGCTTGAGTACACAGAGGAGTTATCTTCATTAGGCGCTCACATATGTTAAAGATACTACTTCAGAACATTACAAGATACTATTGTTCACATTTATTATCCGTAATCAAAATAAACAAGTTCATTAGCCCAACACACATAACATGCTTTATGTTAATCACAGTTTTTGTCCTAACCAGCCACAACAGTTGTACACAATAAATAACTGAACAGAAATGGTTTCAATTTCTGTGGCTGTGGCTGGGAACAAGAACATGTAAACTGTGTCTAATCACAGGGATAATCTCAGGTGCTTATTATGAGCTTTGTATAATCTTAAAGGGGTTTAATTGTAGTTTGATTTTCATTGTGCAGGACTGAAATAACTATATTAAAGTGACAATGTATAATTTAACTCGGATCTTAGAAATAAAGCAAGCAAGAATGTTTAAAAATGTGATATTCAAATGAACAGTGTTGGGAAAGTTACTTTGGAAATGTAATGGGTTACTTGGTTAGCTGTTAGGTACAGGTTAGCCATTAATAACCTTACAGTTATAATTGTACAACTTTGAGATGTTTCCGAGGTTAAATACAGATTTGAGATCATAACAAGAATAGCTGTGAGAGGAAACACTTGCATCTAAAAAAAAAGCCTTGGAAAAAACATAGAAAGCATTTACAAAAACCCAAAGGGAATAAAACGAAAAAAAGCATGTGTCTCTCATTTTAGAGCAGTCAATGTAATTTGGGACGGATAACTGTAACATATTACACTTTTTCATTATGTAGCACCATTACATGTAACTAGTTACTCACCAACGCTGTGAACAAACGTGTGTCCCATAACAAACAGTTATATAGCCAATGAATATGTATTTGAAATCATGTTGAAATGTTGTGGTGAGTGCATAAAAGCGCTTGCTTATTGGCCAAGATGTAGGATTGGTTTTGTAGTGGCTTGTTTTATTGCTTGCCGTTAGAATCATACTGCATCGTGTCTGGTTTAAATGTAGTGTGAATGAGGTTGTTTATGGTTCAGTTCACATGTTCGTGTAAAATCAAAATCACATGCATCACATGTTTAACTGTGGCGTATTCAATTAAAGTTTACATGAAGACGGCAAAAAGCCACAAGAAGCCATGCATTGCAGGGTTATTTCCAAGACTCAGAGATTTTAGCATGAAAACTATGCAAATAGTTAACTGGTCACAACAGAAATGGGGAAAAAAGACAATAAAGTTTGATAAATAATTAATTTGATTAATAATGACTAATTATTTTGTCTAGTTACATAGTTTGTTTACCTTACTGGCGCAATAATATGAAGCACTGGTGCGTTAATATGAATTCTGCCACATCATACTATACATTGTTCATTTTAAGGGTCAGGCTTGGCTCAAATAAGAATTTGATTGATTTAAGAACTAACTTCTCATGAGTGTGTTTATAATTTGATTTCAGTGGTGATTTGAGGATTAGAGTGAGCCGTAGTTCTTTAGTTCTTTGATGTGTGTGATATCTGCTTTTGTGCGACAGGTGCTTGTTCTCTAAAGGGCCTGAGAGTGAAAGTGTTCAGAGTGAAGTCCAAAACCCAGTGGCTGTCTGGAGTCATCACGCATCACGACCTGAACAACAGAACCGTAGCTGTCATGACTGACCAGGTGAGACTACATAAACACACTTGTATATCAAGCTGCGTATAGTAAGATTATGTAAAAATGTGTTTTAAATGAATCTTATATTTTCCTCTTTAAAAGGTTTGTGAGATGAATGTAGATCCGTCGCTTGTTCAGATGATGTTGCTAGATGATATCACCCACTCCTCGCTGATGGGAGACAACTCAAAACACATATCACATATCACCAAGATCAATAGAGTTTTTCTTGTGAGTGAAGATGTTTTTGTATATGTGTGCACACAGTAATTGCACTAGTTGGTATGTCCTCATTTAGATGTCAAAAAATGTTGGTTTTGTTTTTGTCTTGTCTTCATTACCTCTTTTTTTTTATCTGCTTCCAGGGCATAGGAAGCATATCAAACAACACTACTACAAATGACCAGGTAGAGACTTTGAAACATTTCCAAATGCATCACAGCAGTATACTTATGCATCCTCTAGTAAGAAAACACACTCTGTCTCTCTGAAGGTGTGCAGCTCCAGGCCAGCGCAGCAGCAGTCTGAGATGAGTACACAGAACTGCAGTATGGAGGAGGATGAAAAAGAAGGCATGATGGTTGAAAAGAGGAGTGATGAGGCAATAGGTGAGCTGTAGCCATGGGTAATGGTTATAATGGTATTACAAGCTCTGTTTGAAATTACATTTAGCTGGATTCAGATTTCTGGCATTAGCTTGATACAGAGTTCCCATTTTTTTAAATGTTAATGAGAATCATACATGTACAGTAGCTGTGTAACTCTTTCTAAGTAAGTTCTATTGATGTTATTTTTTAGATTCCTCCAAATCTAAAAACAGCAATGGTGAGAGAAAGAGGAGGAAAGAAGAAGAGGAAAAGGATGACAAGCAGAGGAATAGATGTGGGTTGAAGAGGTTGAAAGCAGGCAGTGTGTCCGACCTGTCAGAGAACAGCGATTCTGAAAATTCCAGCTGCAGAGCGCAGGATTCGTCATCGGATTCGGGATCAAAGACACAGCTGAAACATCGTTATACTTCAAAGAGCCCATTGGACTGTGAGGTTCACCCCTCCCAAAGAGGCGGGGAACCCTCGCCGAACCAATTAGGAGAGAGCGAGACTCAGAAATTGGGGAAAACTTCTTTGTCTGATTCCCCTAGTGCATCTTGCAACGGAGCATTCAGGAACACAGATGCACCGGAGTCTGGTACTCTTGTTAGTAGTGGGAAATTGGAAGAGAAATCCGAAGGAGTGATGACGGAAATAGAGGACAGGAGCGAGGGGGCATCTCGTGAGGACTCAGAGGCTGTGTCTGCGCTTCTGGCGTCCCAAGAGAGTGAGCAGCTGGTCTCCATGGAAGCGATTTGTGTGCTGCTACATGCGTCACCTCTGGAGTGTGAAGGAACAGAGGCCGAGCATGAGATGTCGACTAATGATCCAGAGGTCAGAGGGTCAGAGTTCACCAACGCAGAGCCTAGGGGGTCAGAGTTTAACCAATCACAGGTCAGGAGGTCAGAATTTCCCCATTCTGAATGCAGCAGTGGCAATGCAATCCCAGTAGATGAGGAGCCTAGAGGACCACCGCCTTGTTCTCCAGTCATACCTTGCAACAAAGAGGAGGATGCAGATTCTAAACAGAGTTGTTCTCCAGCAGCTGTGAATGCAGAATATGGACCTTCATTTGAAGCTTCCCCCAAGCCTAGTGTGCACACCAGTCCTTGCTCTTCTCCCGAGATCATATCTAAGCCTCAGACTGTACGGGAGACGTCCAGGCAGAAGCAGACTGCATCTCTGGAGGTCGGCCTGTTGAAGGACGATGCTCCTTTAGCTAAGTCAATGAACAGGACCCTTAGCGGCCTTAAAATGGCACCCAATCCCAAAGTGACCTGCTCTGCAACTCCAGTCCGGATTCAGACCCGTTCTCCAACCCCGAACCGATCCAAAACCCCAACACATTCTCCTTCCCATACGCCTAATCGCACTCCCACTCCTGACAAGTCCACCAGAAGTCCCCTAATTGTGGACAGAAAGGCGCCCTTCACTATCTACAGAAACCCTGCACTAATCAGGACAGAGCTTGAGGCCCATCCCACCTACATTCAGCCCCCTCACACACCCCCAAACCCCAAACATCACCTAAAGACGCCTTCTCCCTCCTCCAGCTCTCCCAGCCTTACCCCTGCTTCCTCCCATAGCAAGCTACTGAGTCCCTCCCCTCACCCTGCACACCTCTCGCCCATTCCCCTCCACTCCCAGCCTCCTCTCTGCTCCCTGAGCACACCCCACTCAACCATCCCTCATCCACACCTCCTCCCGTCCCTCCTGCCTCCTGCACTTTTGTCTGGACATCCTCGTATCGGAGGACTGGGACTTCCCCATCATCCTTTGGCCCTTCCAGGTAACCCATCTCTCATGGGCCAGACCTCTGGTGCAGCACGTCTGGCACCTCTTGGTCTCTATCATCTCTTGTGGCCTCCTTTCCCCAATGGAGCTCATAGCTACCCTGGATTGGGCCTGCAAGCATCTAAATGGACACACCCAGATGGTGCTGGCATCTCTGACAGCAGCGTGAGGAGTGTAAGTGGCCACATACATTTCTAGCATAAGCATCCTAGATTCTGGAGTCAGTTAAGATATTATTATTAAGATCCGTGGCACAGAGTTTGTTGCTCTGACATGTAAAGAGCTTGTGAGGAACTGGGAACTAATGACAGGAGGTAGCCAGAAGTGCTTCAGTTCCCTGCACAATCCAAAGACATGAAGGATAGGTGAATTGGACTTACGATATCTGTAGATTTGAGATGGATGTCTCTGTGTGTTTGGCCTATGATGGTCTACCCATCAATCCTGGGTGTTTCTCAGACTTCACTGGCATCCCAGCAACCCCATATGGATATGTTTTTTGAGGAATAGGTGGATCAAAGAAAGTCAAAGTAGCTTTTAACACAATTATAGTGGATTTTTTTATAGTGGAAAAAAAATATTCACCCAAGAATGAAAATTCTGTCATTAATCACTCAAAAAATGTTTTCTTTTGTTTTCTTTGTGCACAAAAAGCATTCTTGTTGCTTTATAAAATTAGGGTTAAACCACAGATGTCACATGGACTATATTTATCAATGTCCTTACTACCTCTCTGGGCCTTGAGCGTAGTAGGACCCATGCTGTCTATGCTTTGGGCATGGCATTGTTGTGTATACAGATGATGATATTTGTGTAGTTGTTATGGTACTTAAGAGATCATAGCTATACTCCAGATTGTTACGGAGAAGTCTAGACGGAGCAAAGCACATACCCTGAGTTGTGCACACTGGAAAAAAGCTTCCTTTTCGCTAATTCTGCTGTAGACATTCTGGGTATTATGCTGGCTCCTCTGGATTGTATAACGCTGTCATGCAAGTCAATGACGATTGTGTAATATTGTCTGGTTTAGTTTTTAAGCCAATATAAAGCATCAAGAGGCAGGTTATGGTATTATGGACATATATTGCAGTGGGTTGTTTGAATTGTGACAGGCTGAATAGAGATGGAAAATGAGAAAGAAAGCTACAGCAAGCAAAAGCAAAAGTTATCCAGGCAGCAGCCCCCCCCCCCAATGGTTTTATTCATATGCTATCAAGAGGACATCATTGTCTGTAAACCACTATTCATCTTTACGTGTACTGTGGATATAAACAAGATTTTGTTTCTCAGTGTGTGTGTGTGTAATAGAGTACACGCAAAGTATTCTCTTGTATTGGAAGGGATTGAAATATCCTTTGTACACTGTTTCATTTTATTTATTATTTTGTTTCATATTATCTCCCTAAGCTTTGATATCCTTTGATAGATAGAGATTAATCTCTCTCTATCAAACTAAAACTGGTCTTGTACATTTGTATGAAACACTGTATGTTTGTCTGTGTGGTAACAGAACACCCCAAGCCCTTGGATTTCTCAGCCCACCACTGTTACTAACGCAGACGGTCAAGGGTTACAACCCCCACTACCCATCCGACCCTCCAGTGCAGACCCTCAGAGAGTGTCAAGGAACACTCAGCATTGCGCACCCTCCTCCAAAACCACAGAGTAAGTATCTCCTACACGCTTTTCCTACTTTATATAATTTTTGTGCTTTAAATAACACAACATTGTTGCTTTGTAACAGACTGGCAGATGTTGCTGCTTATTGACAGCACTATACTTTCAAATCACTTCACCATATTTTTTACAAGCTAGTAATGGTAGTCTAAAACAAGACCTGACTGTTAAATTATTTAAACTTACTTTATCAACCTTGAGTGTGCATTAACTACGTGCATTAATTTTAAATTAATTTCCTATGGTTCACTGTCAGTTAAATCTTACTTATTAGACATTTTGACAAGCTCTCTTCCACATTAATTCCTGCTGTTTTTGTTTCTAGAGAGCTGGAAAGAAGAGCTGTCACTGAGAGCACACTCCTCCACACTCACCTCAAGTCTGAACATGAGCGCCTCAGCACCGCAGCAAGAAAAAATGGGCAGTCTTATTGTCCAGTCACCCTTGAGTTGGCCCCAAGTCGAACCAAACAGCCAGTTGTTGTTTATGACCTCACAAGAGAGAGACCTAAACACTACCAGGAAGAGAACCGGCGTATTCTTCAGGAGAGCAGTGAGGTGGCACCATTCACTGCTAAACTGGGCTCAGACAGAGAACCACGATACTTTAGAAACCCCACGTCTGCCAAGGAGAGGGAGAGAGAGATGGACAGAGATGAAGACAGAGACAGAGATGTGCTTGCATTCAGACACACTCTACCTCCCCGGCCACAGTCGGCCCATCCCACCCCAACCCTCACTCCGAGCAGCTACTATGCCTCTTTGTCTAACAGCGTGGAGAACAAGCCTCCACAGCGCAGAGTGCCAGCCAGCAAAGAACTCTACGAGAGGCTCAGTGCCAGCAACACAGCTGCCCCCGTCTTAACTTCCTCCAGCTCACAGGTCTCAATGAGAGCCAGACCTCCTCCTCTTGTTAAACGCCACCATGAGAAAGAAGAAGGTCTGCTGGGAAAGATCACAGAGCAGCTGGCTCATAAAGCATCTTCCATGGAAGCAGTAGAGGTACCGTCTGTAGAGAGAAGGGGGCCGGGTTCTTCTCTCATATCTGTCTCTTCTTCTCCACGCAACGTGCCTTTACTCCACCGTGCGCCTATCTTTCACCCTCCAGCACCAACCATTGTGGTTTCGAAAGACCCTGGACATGGCAGATTGTCCCCGCCTACTCTCACACCTATTCAGCCAATGAGCTTGCCAGGAAAAGCTCAGAAGCAACAGAGACCACCCACCTTGTTGCCTGAACTCAAACATGTCGCCTTAGACGGGAAAAGACTTGTGCCAGAGAAAGCAACAATGCTGTTACAAGCCTACGATACACAATGGGGTGGAGTCATGTATGGCAGGGAGAAATTGGGCGGAGGACACACAACAAATGGAGGTGTAGTTAAACCACAATCAGCCACTGCATCAGTCATTGTACATCCAACAAACCACACACATACAACAATAAGTTACACAGTGTCTGACAGTTCAGTTTCCAAGATGCAGTGCACCCACATAAGACCACTGGACCATTTGTCCAACCCACACTCAAAGGAGAGCAATGTTCAGCATAAGAGAGGTGTCCTGTGGACCCCTCTGGATACTGTTCATCCTATCAACATGACAGCCCAAAAGGGAGATCTCAGTGCACCCATAAACATGACAACTAAACCTATTAGTACTCAACCCTCAACAAATATGAATGTTGCACACTCTAGGATAGACCTAATAGCAGAGAACTGCAAGAGAAGAGAGAGTGGTGCTGTTCCCCTGAAGATGGAGTCTCCTCCCACCTCTTGTTGCACTTCTAGAGACTTCCCTCACCTGAAAAAACACAGAGCTGGACTAGCTGTTGCTGAATCTAGACATAACACACATACGTTTCAGCCTCAACACACTACGCATCCTTCAAACGCTATGAAACATACCTCTCAACTTTCAAATAGCAGGATTGGGTCTTGTTCTACGCTCACTACACACCCCGCGTGTTCTCCACATGTTTCAGGAAGAGAAAAAGAGCCTGTATTCAACACTAGTTTTTCTGAATGTCTCCGACTGGCATCAGGGACTTCCAGCCCTGTGCCGACAACCAAGCAAGGTTTACTTACCAATGAGCATGCACCCGCTTCAGCTGTGACCAACCAATCTCAACCTGGCCAGAACAACTACCATAAACTGAAAAAAGCCTGGTTGACCCGCCATTCTGAGCAAGACAGAGGCAACTTGGTCTCCCAAACAGTAGATGGCACTAAGACTACTGTAACTTTGAGCAGCACCTCTGTGCCAATCAAACAGGAAGTTAACGGACTGGTGGATAATGGGTTCAGTCAGGATAAAGATCCATCCGTAGACAGCAGAAAGTCCAAAATATTGAACAAGAAGACTCAAGAGAACAGGAAGTTGGGTTTAGAGGATAGGAAGTCTGCTGGTAGTGCTCTAAGTTTCAATTCAGAGGAAAAAAAATCTGTCATAGCCGATGAGAAATCAGTGACAGTGGGCAAAAAGTCTTCCTTAGATGATGTTAAACCGGTCTTGGACAGAAATGGCAAGCAGGAGGGCAAGGAGTCAGTTGTGGAGGACAAGAAATCTATTGAAAAACGGTCAACCACGGTTCATGTGAAGCCTGAGAGGGAGAAACGAGGTGAGAAACGGCTATTAGAGTCCAGCGGTGACAGCGAGACTGGAGGAGACTCCGGCAATGAAAGCGAGAGTGGTGGATCAGGAAGGAGGTTTAAACGAAAGCCCAAGTCCTCTTTAAAAATCAAGCAGAATGACCACCAGAAGAAGAAAGTAGAAGACGAGGAGGGGGAAGAAGAGGAAGAGGCCAAACCCAATGGAACTCTGCAAAGTGCAAAGGATAAGCCTCAACAGAGACTCGCTAACAGCAGTGAGTTTTTCCACCTGTTTAAATGCCAAAGGCAATGTTAATTATTAGAACATCAAAACATTGTCATTGGTATAACCGATTAGAAACCCCACAGAGAATGAGTGTCAATTATAGTTAATATGTTTATATTTTATTCTGGCTCTTTCACTTTTTTTAATCAAACATTTTAGTGGCGAGTCACCTCAAACCTGATTGGTCTTTATAGAAGATTATTCTCCAGTGCCTAGAAAAAATGAATAAGAAAAATAACCTACCTTTTGGACTATTCAGTGTTTCATCTGATAGCAGCAAGTAATAGCAAGTAATTGAGTATCAGTTTCACCATGGCATTCAGAACTGAGAATGAAAGCCTTGACAATTCAAATCTTGCATATTCAAGCCAACGATGAGATATAAATGTTTACTTTGCTCAGCTATGTAATTTCTGCCTCAGATGGTATCCCTCGCTCTGTGCTGAAAGACTGGAGGAAGGTGAGGAAGCTCAAGCAAACCGGAGAGGCGTTTTTACAAGACGACTCATGTGCAGAGATCGGCCCCAACGTGCAGAAGTGCAGAGAGTGTCGCTTGGATCGCTCACGTAAATCTCAGGAGCCTGCCATCTCTCCCGTCTTCTGCCGATTTTACTACTTCAGACGGTCAGTCTTCAGTATTATTGGCACTGTGCTTGAACAAATGTGATCCTGGAGCACAAAACATCTTAAGTGACCTGGGTATATTTGTAGCAATAGCTAAAATTAGGAAATTAAGCATAGATCATGTGCCATGACAATATTTTGTAAATGTCCTGCTGTAAATATATTCAAACATAATGTGCATTGCTAAAAGCTTTAAGTTCTTTATTTGAACTTCAAAGGTGGCTTTCTTAATCTTTAGATTTTTTTGCACCCTCGGATTCCAGATATTTATATATCTCAGCCAAATATTGTCCAATCCCAACTAACCATACGTCAATGCAAGCTTATTTATTCAGAAATTGACTTTAATGTCAGGTCGGACAGCACAGTTTATACATACACTAATTCTTCCCCCCTCTCTCTTCAGTCTGTCGTACAGTAAGAACGGCGTTATCCGTGTGAATGGGTTTTCGGTGTCTGAGCAGACAGATGAGGAGGCGGTTACGGTGTGGACGGGCAGCTCAGAGGACGAGGAGGACAAGAAGAAAAGAAAGATGGACCTTGAGACATCAAAATCCATCCTCGCGCTCATCGGAGACAAGTTCTGCCAGCTCATAAAGACAGAGGACACTGCTTTCACCTGGGTCAAGAAAGACAGTATGTTTGTGTGGAATACACAAAGTCTCTTGTTCCTTGTGATTTTGTCTTTTTCACCTTGGCCTGCTGTCTTTTTTTCTCTTTTCCTTTCTTCAGCTCAGATCATGTGGAAGCGAGCAGTGAAAGGTGTGAGGGAGATGTGTGACGCTTGTGAGGCCACTCTCTTCAACATGCACTGGGCTTGTCATAAATGTGGCTTTGTGGTTTGCATGGACTGCTATAAAGCCAGAGAGAAGAAGAAAGCCAAAGGTCAGTTGCAAATGCATCACTGATTTTCCTATTGATTTTAACCTAATTTACCTATAGGTTGCCCTTTTCTTCTCACCTCTCTGGAAAAACCAGCTTAGACTTTCCATTCCGGTTCAAGTTGGTTTCCACTAGTTAGGTTTTGGTCTTGTTTGTTAAAACATTTGTTGTTATTGTTTGTTGACCAACATTGTCTCCCTAACAAGATTCCCATGGTCATGGAAAATTTGACCATGTGGGTACAAAAGCATAAAAAAACCCCATATTTTTGGAGGGAGAAGCTTTCCAACAGCTTCCAAACTTCTTTCCAAGTTTCTCTTTCCAACAATTTGTATGTTTTATCGTTCAGATAAGGAACTGTATGCCTGGGTCCGATGTGTGAAGAACCAGCCACATGACTTCAAGAACTTAATGCCTACGCAAATTGTCCCTGAAACAGGTAAGCATAGGTATAGGTTTGTGTACTTATATGTATCTAAACATCTGGTTTTGTGTCGTCTTTGACTGTGTACTTCATAGTGCAATGTCATTATTCCCAAAGTACTGTTGGACATGCAGAGGTCTGTGCACTCCATGAGAGAAAAGTTTGGAATTCCGTCTCATTGTTCCTGCAAAACTCACAACCCCAGCACAGCCACTACCAACGGACTCTCACCAGTAAGATGCCAACTTCACATTATGTATTAGCTTGACAAATTTAGAGTTTCACTTTACATTTACAGACGCTTTTATCCAAAGCAACTTAGTTTGCATTCAGAGTATACGCTTTATTACTACATAAACCTATATCTTTGCAATTGCCAACACAATGCAATACTGCATTATTTCCAAAGCTGCTCCTGAAGGGTCAGGGTCCCTAAGAGTTAAGATTTTCAAACTAATTAAATACACCCGAACCAGGTAACCAAGGTCTTTAAATGCAACAAGTGTGTTGGAGCAAAAGTCTGCAAACATTCGCCTTCCAGGAGGAAGACTGGACACCTCTGCTCTGCCGCTTGGGCTACAGGAATGTTTAGATGCATGTGAAGCTGAATAATTGATTGAATGACATTTTATGAAAGAGTGTTTGGTGTGACATCAGCTTTCAGACACAGATCAGAGTGATTTGGAGAGCCGAGATCATCAGAAGAACTCGCGTGTCACAGTGAAAGCGCACACTGAGAAAAAAGGTAAGGAATGTCTTACACAAACACATCATTCATCCATTCTGCACCATATCTCTGTCATTTATACTGACACGACATAAAGTTCACGACAAGCAATGCACAATAAGAAGCTTTACTGCTTGTTTTTTCACAACTAGCGCTGTCAACATTGTTGAGTAGAACATTAATGTGGGTGAATAATGATTTCCAAAAATGTCGTCAGTAAAAACTAATTCTTCTGTCTTGTGTTGTTATACTGTGCTCGTAGCACGTAGTTAGTGTAAGCTCTTCAGATGCACGCTGTAGCGTGTATTGCTTTGTATTAAAGCGCAATGCATGCTTGTCCGATCAGTGTCATGTTGAGCAGCGGCATGTCTTAAAGTTATAGCAGCCAAAAAACTAAAATCCCAGCTGCTGTGATGTCTGTGATGTGGGGTTTTATTGCAATATAAAAGAGTATTTAAAAATGTTAATGTTAGGTGGGATTAATCGTGATTAATTTGCGAAAATATGTGTTTTTTTACTGATTGACAGCACTGTTCACAACATGAAGGTAGCCCTTAACATGAAATCTCATTGGTCCAGTGTATTAAACCTCAAATGTGACCCTGGACTACAAAACCAGAAACCAGTTTCTTGAAAATTGAGATTTATACAGCATCTGAAAGCTGAATAAATAAGCTTTTCATTGACGTATAGGATAGATTTGAACATCTGCAATCTGAGGGTGAAAAAAATCTAAATACTGAGAAAATCACCTTTAAAGTTGTCCAAATTAAGTTCTTAGCAATGCATATTACTAATCAAAAATTAAGTTTGAATATATTTACAGCAGGAAATTTACTAAATGTCTTCATGGAACATGATTTTTAATTATGCTCATTTTGACATACAGCGTGTTTTTGGCTATTGCTACAAATATACTCCAGTGACGTAAGACTGGTTTTGTGCTCCAGGGTCACAATGTGTTGTGTGAGGCTGTGTTTCTGTCTTTATTTTTGCCACTGGTAACTTCCCATTTTGCCTGCTTCTGACACAGTCCTGGCTAACTCTGTATTTCAGTTAACTGCTCTTGACCTGTTGTTTCCTCTTATTTATAGAAAAGACAGGGTGTGATGGTATGGAAGCTCACAGTAGGAAGTCCACAAGCCCAGAACAAGGATCAACATTGCGTGACCTTTTGACCTCCACAGCTGGGAAATTGCGTCTCGGGGCCACCGGAGGTGCCTTTGCACCAGTTTACAACTTGTCTGAACAGGTTAGATATCTATAGACTGGTAAATAGAAGAATATAAGATGATGATAACTACACTAGGTGTATGATTCTGTTCATGCTTCATTCTTTAGGTAGCCCAAAACACTCGCATGCCCAACATCCTGGATGACATCATTGCTTCTGTAGTGGAAAATAAGATTCCCGCTACAAAGATGGCAAGGGTGGGGCTGAATCAGGATTCGCTGGCAGAAGGGGAGGTGGGACAGCGGCCGAAGGGTGTGAAGCTTGATGAAAGCCCATTGGCTGATCCCCACGTTACTGTCCCTCATGATTGGCTAGGAAACCACCGGCTGCTTTGGCTCAAAGATCACCGTCACCAAGGCAACCAAAGACTGTTCAAAGAGAACTGGAAACAAGAGCAGGTTTGTAATGCTCCCGCTAGTGGAGTATTAACTATATCACTACAGATACTGGGTGAAAAGGAAATTAACTCATAAAAGAAGTATTGTTTTATTTCCTGAAAAAATTTGAATTGACAGAATGAAACCTGAAATGTGGTTTAATTTCGACTAAGACATTCAAAGCGTTGTCTTGTATGAAAACACGACATAAAAAGACTTTATATTGTCTGCTTCTGAAGCTGTAATTGGTGCATTGTCTCTTTAGCCAGTGCTGGTGTCCGGATTGCACAAGACTTTGAACGCTGATCTGTGGAAGCCTGAGCACTTCAGCCGCGAGTTCTGCAGCCTTCATAGTGACCTCTACAATTGCAGAGATGGGAGCGTCACAAACTCCAAGGTCAAGGATTTCTGGGATGGTTTTGAAGATGTGTCAAGTGAGTGATTAAGTACTCATAATTCTATTCAAATTTGCTGAATATGAATTTACACTCTGTGGACTAACTGTTATTTGCATTCTTGTGTATGTGACCCACAGAAAGACTTAAATCTGATAAAGGGGAGTCAGTGGTGTATAGACTGAAAGACTGGCCATCCGGGGAGGAGTTTTTGGCCCTCATGCCTGCCAGGTATTGCCGCCCTTGGACACATTTGAAGCATATGTTGTATTTCAGACCTCTCTAGAATTTGAATAGAATACCACTTTGTACTGCTAATGCTTCCGCAATTTGAATGTACTTTGAATGGTATTTGAATAAACCTCTTCTCCAGTTTGGAACTCAGGCATGCAGTAAAAGAGTGAAAGAAGTTCAAGAAATAAAGACATGTACTTCAAGTGATAAATGACTTTCATTCTTCTAATTAAAATGCAGAATTGCTTCATATTTTACACTGTACACATATTTTGTATTACATATTTTACATAATTTCCTGATTTTGAGTCATGTGTAATGAGGTTTTACTGAGGAATTTGATGATGTAATGCTTTCACCCATCTCAGATATCATGATGTGATGAATTCTTTGCCGGTACCAGAGTACACAGACCCAGAGGCACATCTGAACCTGGCCTCACATCTGCCCTCCTTCTTCATTCGACCTGACCTTGGTCCTCGCCTCTGCTGCGCCCACGGTATTCTTTCTTTCCTTCACTCACTGACAGTGCTGTTGTGCTCTTTGTTATGCAATGGACCTTATGTTCCAATGTTTGTTCAGGTGTAACGGCATGTCCAGAGCAAGACTTCGGGACCAGCAATCTGCATGTTGAAATCTCAGACACCATGAGCATTCTGGTATATGTCGGGGTGGCCAAAGGAAATGGAGCCTCATCCAAAGCAGGTACGTAAGCATGATAATGTGGCACTGATGTTTTCCTCTAAAATATTCATTTTGCATATACATAATTTAACATTAAAATTATTTGCTTAACAGAGGAGGATCAGGATGCAAAGAAATGTATATGAATTTTGAAAATAAGATGATTCAATAGTCAATAGTTGTACATCAGCATCTTAATTGACTTTGTGTGAGATCACTGCTGCCATAATGCATCCATTAAAGCTATTTTCAATGTTGATTAATGGATTTTTGTTTTCGTTTATTTGTTTACTAGGCTTTAGATTTGCCACTCAGCAGTATCCCTGCATAATTACAGTGTCTTCAAAATTGCTGAAATAAAACATGTTTTGGTTTCCTTTAAATAAGAACTTTTATGGAATATTAATAATTTCTGTGCACCATTGTATTAATTTCCCTGTCAATTAATGTCAGTATTAATTTGCCTGTATTCATTTGCCTTTGTGATAGGGGTACTAAAGCTCTTGGACGGAGAAGTTCTGGATGAGAGTGTAAAGAAACGACTGAAAGACCCTAATGAGACGCCAGGTGCTCTGTGGCACATCTACATGAGTAAAGACCTACAAAAGATCCAGGAGTTTCTACAAAAGGTATTGTATTCATTGTAAAACTTTTTTAATTGCTGGTAAGAGATGAGTTGTCTGATATAACGCTGGTTCAGTATGGTGTACCACAAGGCTCTGTCTTGTGCCCTCTTCTTGTTTTCCCTGTGAATGCTCCTAAAAACCATCCATTAGCTTTATATTTAATTTACTTTAAATTAGTTCACTAAACATGCCCCCCTCCCCTTCCTCCTCAAAGGGAATATGATATTTTTTGCTTCTGTGTGTGCTTGCAGGTCGCTGCTGAGCAGCAGGCTGATGCAGATCCAGAGGCAGACTCTGACTCAGAGTGGGACGGTGATCCCGACCCCCTGCGTGAAGGTGGCTGGTATCTGAGCCCCGGGCTGAGGCAGAAGCTACAGGATGAATATGGCATAGAGAGCCGCACACTCCTCCAGTTCCACGGAGATGCTGTTATCATCCCCGCTGGAGCTCTGCACCAGGTACATTACCGCACTCACGTTACCAGCTGCATCCTCCTAAAGCACTCTGTCCTGGGCTCTTGGGAAGGGTGACTGGTTTCCTAAAGCTGTCACTCAGTATTTAATATTTATACATGCTGTGTGTTTTTAGGTGATGAATCTGCACAGTTGCATCCAAGTGAATGTGGACTTTGTGTCCCCTGAACATGCGCACAACTCCTATTATTTAACCCAAGAGCTCCGCCCGTTCAAAGACCAAATGAACTATGAAGACAAACTCCAGGTACCTCCATCTACCTTTTGTTGATCATTTAGTTTTGATTTCATGCTGCTAAACCTACCCACAAACCAATCTCATTGGTCCAAAATCACGCTTCATATAACGTTACTTTCTGATTTGTTGTGTGGCATTGTGTCTCACTGCATTTTCACTTTATTCTATTCAAAAAGGCTTTTGACCCATGCCAGATGATGTAGCCAAAACTGATACTATAATGTTTTATTGTGTTCCCAAGTATAATAAGGCATGAGACAAATCTGATTCATCTTTTCATCTTCAGGTGAAGAACATCTTTTATCACTCTGTGAAAGATGCTGTAGCCACACTGAGGAACCATTTGAAGGAGAGGAACGCAGACGATGTGAAACAGGAGGAGTCCTGACAATGCATCTCCTCCTCCTCTGTCCAGACCCTTGGAGCATAAAGACAATCCCAGAAATCTCCAGCAAGAAATCACTTGATTCCGTGATTCTAACAAAATGGGCCACTCTGCAAGATTCTGAGACTATGATGTCACTGTCTTTGATTCTATTCTCTTTGTTTGAACTTCCCCATCATGTCTTCCTGCTCGGACAGGAAGCGTAGTAGGGGTGGAGGTACGGCAAACAGAGATAAAAGTTAAATACACTGTGCTTTCCAAACAGGTGCAATGAACTTCAAAGCCCATCACTTCCACTCGCTGCAGATGGAAAACCTTTAGAAAGAGGCAAATATGTTTTTCCAAAGGCGATAACGATTCACAACATGTTCTTTATTGGTTGTTCACCATATTGTGATGCTGTGTTTCGGACAGTTTTAAAGAGCAGCGATTCTAACACAATCTTAGCAGCATTCCATCACATCAGCAGCTGCCAAACGGACTGGTTTTATTATGTTTACGCAACATTAAATTATTTGCAGTTTGACAAATATTTACTGTGCAGAGGGCGAATATTAAAGAATTAGTTTATTCTGTGTTTGTTAAAAATTAAAATTAAAAAGATCTTGTCAAATTTTCAGCTGAAATGTAATATGTAAATAGCAGAATATACATATATAAATATATATTAATTATGATTTTCTATAACATGGTGTGCTTTATTTGCTGTATGTGTTGTTTGCTACTGTATGTACATTGAAGTTTAAGAGATGTTTTACATTTTCCATTAAAAATGGAAAAATCTAAATTGATTATTCTGTCATGACTGTTTATGTGATCCAGTTATATCCATTAAAAGATTTAGTTACAGTTCTAGGTTATATAAAGCGATAGTTCACTCAAAATAATTTTTTACTTAAACATTATTGTAAAGCACAGCCACCCCAACCTAAACCTACCCCAACGGTCTACTCCGAGAGTTAGTAGACATGTCGTTGAAAATGAATGGGAATTCATTGACGTAGTTATACATTTACTTATAGTTAGTAGAACTATCAAAGTGGACTAACTTCTGTGGTGATGTATTTCAGAGTGAATCGAGGGTGTTCAACAAGAAAACGTTTTTCCTGATTTATTAATTTTTTTTATTATTAATGCATGTTTAGGAAGACTAGAAACACGTATTTAAAAATGGAAATAAATCGGGGACACACAGTCTTGTGTGTCTTGGAATAAGAGTTTTTGGTTAGCTGTTTTGGAAAAAAGTTTCTTCAAGGCTGCATTTATTTAATTAAAAAAACAGCAACAGTAATATTGTGAAATATTACAATTTAAAAGAATGTTTTGTATTTTGATAAGATTTTAAAATGTAACACATTTCTCCGATCCAAAGCAGCCTTCTCAGCATCATTGCTCCCGTATACAGTGTCACGTGACCCTTCAGAAATCATTCTAACATGCTGATTTAATGCTGAAGAAACATCTTATTATTAATCTTGAAACAGAATTTTGTTGCTCAATATTAGTGGAAACCAAGACAACAGTTAAGTTTAAGCAAGTTGAGCTTTACCATCACAGGAATTAATAGAATTTTAAAAAACATTAACATAAAAAAAATAGTTGTTTAAAAGTGCCCCTATTATGGGTTTTTGGAAAATGACCTTTTATGTGGTGTAAAAAAACATCCTACAACGTTTTAAATCTGAAAGTGCACTGTGCATGAATTTATCGTCTCTCAAAAGAAAGAGTCGACTCTGAATCATTGAAATGAGTCATTTTTTAAAAGTCCCAAGCATTTCATGTTGACATTAGCATATGTTACACACACACACACTTATTGATTTTCTTGAATATATTTATTCTTTGCCACTAGGGGCCACTTTTGGAGCATTAAAAGCTCACAAACACTGCTTTAAATCAAATCGACCAATCACGGTAGGAGTGTGGAAAAATTAATCATTGAAGGAATCTTTTGAAGGAGTCCTTCAACAAATAATGTAAAAATAAAAGTGTTTTGCATGTCAACCTGTTGTTTGGGACTCCCAAAACCAAAATATGAACCTTTCATAACCTATAATAGTGGCACTTTAACTAGTACCATTATTTCCCTTTTACTGTTGTACTATATATCTGTGATCAAATAAACGCAGACAAAAAAAACCATTAATGATCCAATCTTTCGAGCGGTGACGCAGATCTAGCTGTCATTTGCCATCTTCAACAGCAGCTGGATCACCTGCTGGAGCTCAGGAGGAACGTGGAGGAGCCTCATGCCCAGCACTGAAGCCAGAGGACTCTGATGCTCCTCATACAGGTCTCTCTTCAGACTAGCATTCTCTGCCTTCAGTGTGTCACGCTCCTCCATCAAACGCTTGTTCTCCAGCAGCAGAAGCGCCACAAGCTTCCACAGGTCAGAGATGGCAGTGCTCTGCTCTTCCAGCCGAGTCTTGTCATCTTTGGCAGCCTTCCAGCCGAGCGGAGGACTTTGGAGGGCTGCTGGACTGCTACAGTGCGTTATCAGGGCTGAGGTGTGCTTACCTTTGAGTTTAATCTGTTTGCGGCTCTTCTCGATCAGTCGCTACTGCTGGAGATGTCTGTCTCGCTGCAGCTCTAAAGACAGCCGTATCTTGATGGAAAACGCGATAATGGTTAAAATGTTGGCTGTGCTATACAATAGTTTATAGACTCTGAAAGAAAAGGTCCATGAGAGTACAAATGTGCACTTTACATAAAAGAACAAGTGTTCCTTTTCATTCACAATAGCTTAAAAAGTAGATGGAAGACCTTTTAAAACCACTTTGGCACAATATATTCAATAGGAACATTAATTTGACTACACAATGACAGCAGACTCCATTTTTCCCCTTTCCTCCATTAAAGCTTTTCAGGTTATGATGATATGATGTTGATGTATACTTATATACAACAGCCATTTTAAAAGCAATTTGAATAGAACAACTGCAAGTGATTGAGTGGTACTAGCTACTTAACACTTTGCAAAGCATTAGCATGAAAACGAAAATCACAGATCACTTCAAAAGTAACATTTTACACCTATATGTGCATATTAGTGCTGTCAAATGATTAATCGCGATTAATCGCATCCAAAATAAAAGTTTTTCTTTACACAATATATGTGTTGATGCTGTGTTTATTTATTATGTTTATTTTAAACACCAGGAACACACACACATACAGTATATATT
>JAUYWG010000053.1:17770254-17785156 GCA_034779775.1 Enteromius afrohamiltoni
AACATATTTTCATTAAATATATACATGCATGTGTTTGTATTTTTATATACTTAATAAATATACACAGTACATACAAAAACTTTTATTTTGGATGCGATTAATCGCGATTAATCATTTGACAGCACTAGTATATATAAATAAGTAAATAATAAAGACACATATATAAATAAAGCTGGTCTTTGAACCCTTTTCTTCCTCAAAGTATCCTGGAAAAAATGTTTCAGAGTTTCCATAAAAAATATTAGACAGCACAACAATGTTTAATGTTTCTTAAGCAGCAAGTCCTGCATATTCAAATGATTTCTGAAGACATTAAACTTTAGTGTGCATCTTTGCAAACCATGCTCCACTGTGTCCTGTAGGTAGAATCTGATTTGATCTGCTGCATTTATTAGATTTTAAAATCCAGAAAAAAATATAATATAATTTTTCAATTTAAAATAACTGTTTTCTGTGTGAATATATTTTAAAAATGTAATTTATTCCTGTGATAGAAAGCATCATTACTCCAGTCTTCAGTGTCACATGAATCATTCTAATATGCTGATGTTTTATTATCAGTGGAAACAGTTGAGCTGCTTAATATATTTTTTTTAGGATTCTTTGATCATTAAAATATTAAAAAGAGAAGCATTTATTTAAAATGGATAATAAACAACTGTTCAAAACAACTGTTACAGTAGTTTACTGTTTCACTACTGTTCAAAAGTTTGGGATCAGTACATTTTTAGGAAATTAATACTTTTATTAACCAAGGGTCTATTAAATGAACAAAAGCGTAATTTACATTTTAGAATTTTTTGTATTTGGTAAAATATTATGTTGTTTTTTACTCGTTATTCATCAAAGAATCCTGAGGAGAAAAAAAATCACAGGTTCCCAAAAATATATTTGTCTGCACAACTGTTTCCAACATTGATAACTGTAGTAATAAATCAGCAGATTAGAATGATTTCTGAAAGGATCATGCTGAAGACTGGAATGCTTTCTATCACAGGAATAAATTACATTTTAAAATACATTCACACAGAAAACAGTTATTTTAAATTAAAATAATATTACAGTTTTTTCTGGATTTTTATTCTAATAAATGCAGCTTTGCTGAGCAGAAGAAACATCTTTAAAAAACCATTAAATATCTTGCTGTACTAAAACTTTTGAACGGTAGTGTACGTTACCTAAATCCATTCTGTATATTTAGTCCTGAATTTTCCATAGGAAAAAAATTGAAAACATTTTTCCAGAATTCCTTTTTGGCCTGTCTTTACACACACACACAGTCACTTTTTAGTAACATATATTCAACTACTGAAATGTCTTAAAATACGCCTAAAAACCTTCAGAAGCTCAGTCTATGATTGAGACCCGTCTGTCAGACACATGCTGTCTTACCTGCTCACTCTGTGTTATAGACAAGGCCTCTTTCAACAGCTCTGAGCAGAAAGAAACAAACACACATTCAGTCATACCTTCATTATCTTCATCCAATGCTGCTTGCTCTTAAGAGAACAAAAGGGCTTCATTGGTTTACCTGCTGCTTTACTATGGCACGAAATCGCCTCTTCAAAATGTTCCTTTGCCACCAACTGTTCCGCCTTTCGGCCAAAACGATGGGCCTGTGCAAAAACAACTGTCAGGCTTTCTGGGGAAATACAGGTGCAGTATTTACATCTTTAAGACCGCACAGAAAGATTATTTACAGCTACGTTAACAGCTCAGGTGACCACAGTTTTATATTATACACTTACACGGTTTAGAGGGCTGTCCATTACTTCCATTTCGCCGAGCAGACAGACAGATTTCGCCATGTTTACCTCCCGACACACGCCTCGCTCAACTTCACGAGCGGTTTGTTGTGACGCGCGACACGTGTTCGAGTGACTTCACAGCGTATGACGCCATCTGCTGGACAACACAGACACGACATGGATATCTTCTCAAGAAAACAGCGTCACGTGCTCAAATACTATGGTTTAGACGGGCAGCAGTGCGTTACGATTGTTTCCGTCAGATAATGTATCTACAATCACAGACACTGTACTGAGACACATTATCTGATACAAATCTTTTTAAAGTGCTATACAAATATACGTTTAAATGACACGTTTTCATCAAAATACCAGCCTGTGTGTAGCTATTGACCAATAACATCCAAACACGAAAAGTCAAGCTCAGTAGTTTAAAGAATGCTTTCCCAAACCTTTAAGAGTTTCTTTTTTTACCCCTTGAACACAAAAGAAGACACTTTGAAGAATCTTGGTAGTAAAACAGTTAATGATAATGACTTACATGAAAAAAATACTTGGGAACAAGTGGAGGGTGAGAATATGATTATGATTTTATTTAATTTTTTTGAGTGAACTTATAAAATGATCTCTTTAACTGCTGGAAAATGTGGCTGTTTGCAGCTTTTTCTTGGCAAAATATAGAAAAAATGATCTAATCGTACTGAATTTCAAACGGTGGCAAAGTTTAAACCGTGTTTTAAAGATAACTTTGGGGTTAGGTGTTTAAGGAAGATATAAGAAAAGGATATTTGTGTGACTGATTTTGTCTTTTGAAGGCTGTGCTCTGATTGGTTGATTTTATTGAATCTGTGTGCTCCAGCATGAGCTCATTCATTGGGGGTGGATGTTTTGTCTTTATGTATTTGAAGAATCAGTTGAGGAGCCCTGAGCAATATCTGCTAACTGAACAGGACAAGGCTGAACATCTTAAATCAGACATAACATTAACAACAGCTAATTAACTCAACTTCTGTCATTCATGTTATGAATTTAAACAGTCGCTGCTTTCACACACAGATGAACGGCATGAGAGTGGTATTTGGGCTGGCCCGTGTTGATCCTCCATCTAATGATCCACGCTCCCCGTCCTCTCCGTGCTGCTGCTTTCTGTCTTTGTTTCTTGCTGATGATATGGGCAATACCATCAAACTATAGGGGCTTGGTCATCCATCTTCCTGCTCTTTCCTCCTACGCACTGGGAATTTTGCGTGATGGGGGTTCACTGATCCCTGTGAAAGAGCTTCCTATCCAGAAATACTTGGCTTGGGGTATTATTCTATGCTTATCTGCTTAGAATTTGGTAAATTATTCATCAGTTCATCAGATATCACTATACAATTGAATGCAACATATGAATATATGTGTGTGTACTTACACACACACACGTATATAGAAATAGTGTCCTCCACTAATATTGGCCCCCTTGGTAAATCTGAGCAAAGGTGGCTGTGAAAATAGATCTGCGTTGTTTATCCTTTTGATCTTTCATTCAAAAAAATCACAAAATTCTAACCTACCATTGGATAGGTTACAATTAAACAATTAAAAATAGGGAGAAATTCTTGTGATGAAATAAATGTTTTTCTCTAATACTTGTTTGCCACAATTATTGGCACCCCTAGAATTTTTTCATTCATATTCACAATTGTGAGCACTCCAGGGTGATTATGAAAATGAAAATATCTGGCCCTGGCTTCCTGTTTCACAGAAATATATATAGGAAGGAAAACAAAGCCCAATATTAAATCCCTTAATCATCAACACAATGAAACAAAACTAAGAATATATTTACGATTAGTGAAGTGGCTTTATGAAAAGAGCTAGAGCAGTAAAATTTCCATTTCCACCATCAGGGAAATTATAAAAAAAATTCCAATCAACATACAATGTTAGGAAGCTGCCTGGATCACAGATTGAGAATTACAGAAAATAGCTGAGGGTCAGAAAACCTTTTAAAAAATATTTAAGCAGCGTTCAGGAGAGTTTAAGAAAGATTCCCCTCGCTCATCCAAAAACAATCTCCAGCATGTTCAGTTGTCAGACAGGACTGGAACTACAAATGGGACTGGCTTCTATGATCAGATGAAAATTTGTTATTTAGCAGCAGTCACTTAAGATGTGTTTGGTGAACACAGGGATACAAAGTACTCCACGTGTACAATGAAGTGTGCTGCTGTGTTTTTGTGGGACTATATTTCAGCTGGAGGATGTATTAACAAATACCAACAGATAAAAATCAATAATTCACTCTGTTAGAAATCTTATAAAGGGCCATGGTTGGGTCTTCCATTGGGACAATAATTCAAAACAAACATCAAAATAAACACAAGAATTAGTCACTGAGCACAAAATGAAGCTTTTGCCATGGCTGTCCCAGTCCTCTGACCTGAACCCTGAGTGAGGTGAACTAAAGAGGAGAACCAGCATGGAGCTGGTAATCTAAAGGATCCAGAGTGATTCTGGATGAAGGAATGGTCTCTTTTCTCTTATCAGGTGTTCTCCAAACTCTTCAGGTGTTACAGGAGAAAACTCAGAGCTGTTATCTTGGGAAAAGGACATAGCAATAACTGGGTGCCAATACTTATGGCCAATATGGATTGAAGAAAAACATTTATTTCATCATAAGTTTTTCTCCCCATTTTTAATTGTTTAACTTCAATACTATTGAATTACTACAGGATTTTGTGATTTTTTGAATTAAAGATCAAAAGGATAAACAATGCAGATTTATTTTCACAGCCACCTTGGCTCAGATTTACCAAGGGTGCCAATATTAGTGGAGGACACTGTATATATATCTATATCTATATCTATATATCTATATATATATATATATGTTTACACAGACAGACAAACACACAGTGTATATAAAATTGTGTACTAACACACACACACATATATATATATATATATATATATATATATATATATAATCTAATAAAAAAACACCACTAAACTAAAACTAAAAATAAAATGAAAATTAATAAATAAACAAATAAATATAATTTAATATGAATAAAAACTATAATATAAAACCATGGAAATACCATACACGTTATTACTTATTTTATTATGATCTTTAATATAAATCTTATTCATTTTAGTTTTTAACTTAAATTCAGTCTTATTTAATTTAGTAACCCTTTAGGTTTTATAACAAATATATATAATATATATATATATATGAAACATTTAAATACATACATATATGAGCATATCTATGCAACATTCACTCTGCCATATTTTATACAGACTGACACTTAATGAATTACAATCTATTGCACACCCAGTATAAATGACTAATGATTTTGGTACAGTATTGTGACATTAGCTCAGTTTCACATGAGACAAATAATATATATTACTTCATTTGCTAATTGTTAATTACAGACTGTCCCTTGTTCTCTGGCAGTGGATTAAACAGTAATTTAGAGGCTGTATCATCTCCAGCTCTAGGCATGCAAGCAGGTTCTTTGTGGTTCTGCTGGACGGCGATTCGGAAACATTAGCCAAAATCTTAATGACCAGCCTGCAGTCAAACCAATTGACTGGGACCCAAGCAAATTACATTAAATATAAAAACGCATGAAAATAAAAATGCAAAAAAGCAAATCAAGTAAATAGACTAAGCTAACTTTTGAGTTTTGAAACTCTTCGGTGAGGTGTTTACATCAAAAGTATGGAAAAAGTTATCAAAAGTAAGTATGGTGTAGTAATCTGGGTTGTTTCCAGCAAACACAGAATGTTTTCCTAACCTTAAAACAACGTTCTATTTCCAAAGAGGTAACTTTACAGGATAAAAACACTCCACAAGATGTTCTCAGAACGTTCTAAGAACCAAAATCTCTGGTTTGCTGTTGCTCTGGACCCTATCACTATAGGGTCAGCTGTTCGGGACTCTTAAACCAAGCTCACACCTACGCCGCCCCCCATCCTGAGATACGCTCTCTGGCCCAATCTGCTGGCCTCCCCAAATCTCTCTCATTACCATACCCGATTGTAAGGGTGTTGGGAGGTGGGAACAAGTGCCTTGTCCGGTTTTTGGTTGGTTTCTCAATGAATGGAAAAGCACATATATGAACCTCCTTTGAGAGATGTAGAGGACTCTGTGTTATCAGTGTCGGCTGTGTTTGGGCGAAGAAAGCCGTGAAGAACCCGGACAAGAGAAAAGCTCAATGCTGGTCGTGAAAACCAAACACACGTTCAGCAGAATGCAGCCATCAAGAGCGGTGAGTGTTAAACTCTCAACTGAATTGTGCACTGTTGAAGCAGTGTATGGCTGTGAGAACTGTTGTTTTCTTCTTAGGAATTAAGGTTGAGGACAAAAAACAATTAGAATTTTGATTTTTTGTTGTTTTTAAGATAAGTTTAGGGTCAGTACTTTTTTCTCTTTTTTTAAGAATGAGTAATTCTATTCAGCTAGAACCATCTAAAGGTGATGGTAAAAGACATTTATAACAAAGGATCTCTATTTCTAAAAAATGTTGTTCTTTCAAACTTTCTATTACCAGAGGAATCCTAAAGTATACTGTATATGATCTTGTGGCACAAAAACAGTTGCTGGGGATTTTGTCTGTAGCAACAGACAAAAATGCATTGTATTGGTCAAAATTATCGATTTTTCTTTTTTGCCGAAAATCATTAGAATATTCTGTAAAGATCATGTTCCATGAAGATATTTTACATATTCCTTACCGTAAATTTATAATAAAACATAATTATGCATCGCTAAGAACTTCCTTTAGACAACTTTATCGGGATTTTTTTTTTATCTTGGCAAATACTTTCCAATCCTAACAAACAATACATCAATGGAATAAAATACATTTATTCAGACACTTTTGTGGTTTTGGGGTGTTTCTTGGTTTCATCACAAATATTGAGCAGCACAGCTGTTTCTAACATCAATATATTATATAAATTGATTCTTTATAATGAAATCAACATATTAGAATGATTTCTGAAGGTAATGATGTTGAGAATTCAGCTTTGCAGAACAGAAATACATTTTTAAATTGCATAAAAAAATTTGATGGAAATAATATTTCACAATATGATATTTTTCTGTAACATCTGACCAACTGTTTAATTCTCATTTTCTAATTTAAGAAAATCAAGAGTCTTTTTCTTTGTGGATAAAGCAACTGATGATGTAAATGATCGGTTATCAAAACCTGAAATGGATTTCTTTGATCCAATAAATAAAAAGATACAGATGCAAGTGTGTACAGACCTATAGGGGCGATTTATCAAAAAACTGCATTTAACAGAGGCGTGTTGTGTTATAAAAAAGGAATAATGAGTTTTGGAGAAATCGCAGAGTGACGTTTGATTAATCGTCGTGTGCAGGGGTCACCAAACCCCCACGCAACACCAAAGCCAACGCAAACAAAATGGGCTGTGAACCCATCCCAACATGGCGCTGTGTGGGCGTGCGAGGCACAGAGGGCATAAGAGGGGCACAAAGGGAGGGGGTACTAAACAACCATCTGCTATGAAGAATTAATTCTCTTTATTTAACAGTTTAATATAATGTTCAGTTTAATAATGACTAAAATGGCAATAATTGATTTATTTTTTATGATTATTTTCAATATAATCAGTTATTTTTAATATCATTTTTGATCAAATTTCGGCTAGGACTGGTTTTCTTATGAGTTATATAAGTATTGCGTCTTCCACAGCTGCAATTAACTTTTTCTGGTGAATAGCAGCGCTGACACAATAGCAAGAAATTTTTGTGTCTGTAGGCGTAAGACAAAGGAAGCAAACATTTGCGCTGCCCCCAACAATTTTGAGAATGCATAGATGTTTGGCTTTTGTGGGAAAAATGCTGTTTATTTAAACAAGACACCTGAACTTAGGAATCATAATATTACACTGTGCTGTTCAACACAGTGATATCCAGTTCAGATTAAGGCTGCTAGCAAACATCTGATTCTCTGAATGACAGCCGGCTGCTGTTAAACAGGTTCAGACTGACTGCTGGAGGATGTAGCAGAGACACTGACACTTCCAGATCAAGCACGTTATCAGAGATGACAGGAAGAGAAGTGTGCTTCATACTGAGGACCTTAATTCTCATTCATTAAGACATAATTCGAAACACTGAAAGTGTGATCAGCTTTAGTAGACCATCCTCCAGAGTAAAAACTCTTCGAAAAACAATAACCTTTTTGGCACACGCAAATACTCTAAGATAAGCAAGCAAGTAAATAAATGATAATGAGACTTTTGGCACAAAATGGACCTGAGACTAACAATTTATTGAAAATGAATGACATTTAAATGTATTTAAAGAAACACACACATACATTATAGAAATAAATAAATAAATCTTTGAGCACAAAACATTTAAATAAGCAAGTAATGAATAAATAAATAACGCTTCTAAAGTTAAAAATCAAATAAATAAATATACCGTTTCTGAGCTTAAAAATGTCATGAATAAATGAACGAGTGAACAAAGAAAGACTCAAACATAAACGAATGAATAAATAAATAAACAGACATTTTGACAAACGTTTGCGATGTTAAAAAACACATTCCTGATGATAAAAAAAGAAACCAAAAAAACAAACATCAATAAATAAATAAAAACAAACAAACACTTCGACAAGTGTATGAGAAGTTACAAATTAAACACACACACAAAACTGCCACAAAATATTACTGAGGTTAAAAAGAAACATAAACAAACAAACAAAAATAAATACATTCAAATACATAAATTAATTTAATTAAAATTAATTAAAAGTTTAAAAAGCAATAAACAAGCAAACACAAACATACACACGTTGGTTTTTGTGATTTATGGGGAATCTTCATAGGCGTAATGATTTTTAAACTGTACAGACTGTATGTGCTATTACCTGACACTGACCCTACAGCTAAACCTTACAGAAACTGTGTACATTTTTAGATTTAAAAAAACCCACACCATTTATTATGTTTTTACGCCTTTCGAATTAGAGACAGATAGATAGATAGATAGACAGACAGACAGACAGACAGACAGACAGACAGACAGATAGATAGATAGATAGATCAATGAAATAAGAGCTGAAGAGCTGGGTTTGCACTGACTGTACTGTGTGATACTGGCACGCACAGAAGCTCAGTCAGCATGCAGTGCTGTGTATGTGGGCGAGTGTGAATGGGAACAGAGGGAAGGCAGGCAGGCTGGGGGTGTCTGTACAGAAGTAAGAGGAGGGCAGATGCAGATCTATTCAGAGAGGCTCCACTTTTGCTAGGGCTCCATGGAGAAGGGGCTGTTCCATAGTGTGGGTGGCTATGAATTAGGCCTCAGTCGCACATCCAGCAAACGCTCGGTTGCTCATGCTGCCACAGATGAAAATAGAACATGGTGGCAGAAAAACAAAAAGTGACGAGAAAGATGATGAAGAGCAGAGGACGGCCTTATATGTGTCAGTCATGTTGAGCGAAAATAAATATATTTGTATCTTACAAATAGGCTAAATATATAACATTCTTCACATTTTAAACCAAATGGAAACTAACTGCGCTTGCAATTAGTTGACATATTTAGTTATCTACTTTGAGAAGCTTCAAAATGCTCTAAAATATAGATCTAGTTAAATAATCAACTCCTACAAGGTACACTATGATTTCAAGCTGTTGTTGTTTTTACCAGTATTTCGAATTGGATTGTGTTTTAGTGAACAGAAATGTCCGTAATAGGACTGGATGCTGTCCCAGTAATGAGCTGTCCGTAATTTTTCTGTTATGTTTTTTACAGTAAAGAAAATATAGCTCAGCTAAAGTCTTTTTATGGTTTAATCTAGTGATCTTGTTACCAAGGAAAACAAAACCGTTCTGTAGCCTATATTAATAAATCTTTTTCCTTAACTCTCTAGAAACTAGAATTACTTTCCAGCATATTTAGATATCACTTTCCTGAACTTAGTTTTATCACGGTTCCTCTGTGGGACGTGAACTCGTCGTGGCTCGTTATTTTCCGTGTCGAGTTTCCCGGATGCGTCCCATATAAGTCAAAAAGGGCGTGTTCGAGATTACCGGATAATATCCATTTATGGGGTGCGCCCAAACCGGAATTCCTGATAATAACATACACCAAGAGTCAATAAAAACTAAAAAAGCATCTGTTTCACAGACCACAAATCTATTTCGATGTAATAAATCAACACATGCACAATAAATCAAAGTTACAACAGAGTTAGAAATCTGTCTAAACGGAGCGCTCGTAGGCGTCACATGGCCAAAAGCACAAAAAAAAGCCCAACCTGATTTGTATTTTTTTTTTTTTGGTGTTGCCCTGTCCTTGTATGGTCAGTGACGTCATGGGCATTGACAGGCTCTTCTTAAATGCATACTACGACATAAAGTTTCACTTATTGCCGCGGCACATATGAAGGGAGCTCGTGAGCTGGCGCGCGCGTTTATGATGACTACACTGAAGTGAACATATTTACAACACATCAACTAGATCACAACAGCTCTGAGAGCAACTTAATAAAATTCAACGTCTTTAAAATACACGACCGAGGATCAAAATGACAGCGACAACCAGTAGCAGGGACAAAATTAACGCGTCTCTGAATGATCTGATGCGCTGTCTGCCGTCACACGGATTCTCTCTGGATGAGACCCCCGCGTCGCTCTTCTCTCACGGGGATGTGGGGGTTTGTTCGGACCAGTTCAGTGAGACGTCAGGAGGTAAGATGATATTAGGATGCGTGCAATAATAAAAGTGCTAATACGCACGAGGGCTGTATTTGAGTAAAACAAACCTGTGATTGCTTGCTTAATTGATTTGCTCGTGTTGCAAACACCAAATTTAAAACTTTAGTGAATTGGAATATTTTCTGAGATTCATATGGAACAGTTGTTGGGTAAACAAATCAACATCATAAGGGTATGCAAGTCTGTCATCTCATTGCATTGGCACAACTGATTAAATTCTTCCACCTTGTACTTGTTGGTTATATTAATTGCATGTGTTCATGTTTTATTGTGCGGTAAAAAGCTTGTATCTTACATCGGGGCACGTTGTCACAGACTGAACGTGTGTATTCATGAACTGTTTTTGTACTCCAACAGCTATACTAATAAGGAAAGATTAAATACATTTTGTAGCCAAAACTTTAAGGCAAACTGGTTTTAAGAGCGAACTCACACTGGTTTCCATTTGGCTGTAATCGTAAAACTCCAATTCATTTAGTGGAGGAAAAACCAGAATATCAAGAGATACCCGCATATATTTTGCCACCTACATACTATCTTTTGAAAACAAATATCTTCCTGGATATTCCTAGATACCACGTGCCGAATACGTGATTTGATGGAAACACACGCAACAAGAGGGAATGGCTCAATAGAAACGTCTTGTTTTTACTCCTACAGGTGGCTTGAGCACCGACAGCTTCGGCGTGGAAAAACGAGGCCTTGAACTGACAGACCCGAGCAAGTTTTCTCCACACAGCGCGCCTGTCGCCTACACGGGGAAAATTTCCATCGACGCGCAAGGAAGCTGGAATCAGGAGGGAATAATCAACTTTGTCAGCGCAGGAGTGCAAGACAGGCCACCTTCCCCGGGATCATTCTCCACGGGGTCCCATTCAGACCCTGACTGCTCCAAAATAGCCCAAACCCTTGCCAACATGGAGCATATGTACGCAGGCCCGCCCCCTTACACCTGTAGTGCCGATGGTTACCAGGACCCCTCGGCTTACCTGTCGACCACAACGTGTCCAATAACTTACGCAACTCCATCCTACTCGACCCAAAAGCCATCTATAGACGGGACTCTTTTCTCCATAATTCCCGACTATGGAGGGTTTTACCAGACCAGCAACACCCAGAGGGACAACATGGCTGTGTTTCAGGACATTAAGCCATTTTCGTGCGCTTTGGAGTCTATCAGAGTCCCTCCACCTCTGACTCCCTTGAACACCATTAGAAATTTTACTCTGGCGTGTCCGGTTGACGGACCGAGGCCGCCTGTGGATTGCACCAATCCGCAAAGCGTCCCACTCAGGCCGATTCTGCGGCCACGGAAATACCCGAATCGACCGTGCAAGACACCGGTCCACGAGCGGCCGTACCCCTGTCCGGCGGAGGGATGCGACCGAAGGTTTTCGCGCTCGGATGAGCTTACGCGCCACGTGCGCATCCACACCGGCCACAAGCCGTTCCAGTGCCGTATCTGCATGCGCAGCTTCAGCCGCAGCGACCACCTCACGACGCACATACGCACGCACACCGGAGAGAAGCCCTTCTCCTGCGACTTCTGCGGGAGAAAGTTCGCCAGGAGCGACGAGCGAAGGAGGCACACAAAAATCCACCAGAGACAGAGAGATAAAAAGGGGTCGGCGCCTCCTCACAGCTCGAGCGCCGGAGGAACAGCGATGTGAACTGACAATTTGACAAGCTCCGACTGCAGGGATAGTACTTGTCCCGTTTAAACCTGGAACTTTGTGTGCGTGCGCGCACAAATATACGAAGGCAGCTCATGATTTAAGTGTTGAATGTGGTTTGTTGTAGTACCTACGCAGCGTCCTTATCAGATAATATTTCATGGGGTGCAAAATGCTGTTATAAAATATAGTGTTTACAGTCTTTTTATTGACATTATTACTGTTGTGTGTCTGAATAAAATTATAATAAACGCAAGGTGTACTCTTTTGGGAATCCGCGGAAGGGATATTAAATGGCATCACTAGAGGTCGCACTTTGATAAACTGTAAGGGCAGGTTGCAAGTAAAATATACACTGCAATACCTTTCGAAATAAATTAATAGTTGTATTCAGCAAGGGTGCATTAAATTGACACTATTAACATTAGTAACGTCACGGAGTATTTTCAAATAAATGCTGTTCTTTTGAACTTGGGCTATAATATATATATTATTTAGCTAAATTGTTTTCAGCATTGAAAAAAATATATACAAGATGTGCATCAAGCAAATCAACATAGAATGATTTATGAAGGATCACGTGACTCTGAAGAATGGGTACTATCAAAGGAATAAATGACATTTAAAACATGTTAAAACAGAGAAATATTACTGCTACTAATACTGTTTTTACTGCATTTTTTGATCAAATTAGCCTTGGTGAGCATACAAGACCTTTGAACTGTAGTTGATGTTGGCTGTAAAGAATGTAAAAATGTATTTAAATAGTCAACAAGAACAGTTTCCATTGCATCTTTTATTAGCCGAAGTCTGCCTGAGTAAAAACAAACCTTTAATCGCTCGTGTAAAAATCACATCCTTCCATTCATATTCCAATTAATTTTCCTCAGTTAGAATCGTCATCCTGGCTAAGTGCTTCACTGTCATAACTACCAGGAGTGTAATAAGTATCCAGTGTTACATGCCAATTTGCCAAGTGAGCATCGTAAAGCCTGTTGCTAAACATTTCAGTGTTCTGATCGCTTAATGCATTATTAACACAATACAGCAATGGAAACAATATGAGCAGATTCCTGCTCTGATAGGCTTTGTTAAACCAAATCTCACATCTGCTGCAAATATTTAAATATTCATCACATGCTATACAAAGTGAATCCAGGCAACGGAGAAAGAACAGACTAGTTCTTTTGTCGAACCTGCACACAAAATCAGAACAGTTTGCATGCAACACACTGGAAATGTATGAACGCATGTAGAAAATAATAGCCAAAAGACAATTAAAGTTAAAGACAGCAGCTGTGATAAGTGCCTAGGTATTTCAAATAAACCACTAAAGTAGGCAATCTGACATGAAAGGAAAAGAACACAAAACCTCTCGATTAAGGCTGAGCCAGGTTTATAGTCAAGATCCTTCAGAGGGACACTTTAGGCCCTGGGTACGGTTCACCACCACACCAGAATTCACTAGGCTGTGGTATTTCCATAAGCCACAGGTCACCCGGTTCCTGGGCTTCACTCTTTCTGTCTGCAGACTCTGAATGGCCATGTAAAACTTTATAATAATGACAGTCTCTCCCTTCATCCGGGTCATACGGCGGTGATAAGATGTCAAGGAAAGCCGTGGGTCCGTCAACAGCGTCTATCTGGTGGATATTGTCCTTTTGGGGTGACAGCACACACGGGCCGTTCTCCTCGGTGTATTCCCCCACCGACCTCAGCACCGAAGGCCGAAGCGAACTCTTCTGGAAGGGCATGAGAGGAGGGTTGAACTGCACGCCGCTGGCATCTCGAGGTTTATCCAACCTGTCGAAACAGCTGATTCGTACCTTGCCGTAAATCACTTTCAGCATGCCGTGCATCCCCGGATGATCATGCAGCGGTATGGAAGCGCCCGTTTTCAGTAAAAACACCCCCATGCTGAACGTGTCGGTCTCGTAGATGTGCATGTATGTAACGGGAGGCGCGATGCGCTGCGACGGCATCGGCGCGCTCTCTACGGTCCGGGGAACAATCTTCAAGTCCGCCACTCTGACCTCCGCCATTAGGCTTTTCAGCTTGCTCAGATTGTCCAAAAACACTTTATTGTGTTCTCCCACAACCGAGGGGTGGCGGAAAGTCGTGAGGGCCTGTTTGGCGATTTTCTGGACAGTGGAAGTCATGTTGTCTCGTGGCATCATAACGCGCAAGTGTCCGGCGTCAACTTGACTTTCAACTTTACGCGCCTTGCTCCTGCGAAATCAAGTGCAAGTCCCGTTTTAGAGATTACCTCCTTATTGTGTACAAGCTTAAGCGCAGCCTTAAGAATACCGTTAAGATCAAGTCATTCCTGGCCATGACTACTCCATATACAGGCATCTGATTCACACGTACGCAATGTCAACATTGTCATACGTCATACAGAGAATTGTGGGAAATGTAGTTTTACGTCATTTGGAGACTCGAGTGAATCTACAAAACGATTGATGCTAGAACTCGCTCTTTAATATTTGTAAACTTTAACCAAACTCGTCTGTCACGAATAAAAAAATCTTCGTAAGTTCCTGTTACGGACGTGGCATGTGATATTACATGTTTGGCGATTACTACAAATCCCAAAACATTTTTCTTCAAGGGCCAACGACGCTTCAGTCTTTCACACACACACACACACACACACACATGTTGGGTTTACATGTTTTATGGGGACATTCCATAGGCGTAATGGTGTTTGTACTGTAC
>JAUYWG010000053.1:17800579-17814155 GCA_034779775.1 Enteromius afrohamiltoni
TAAACACAGCTGGACTCAAATGAAGGTGTAGAACCATCTCAAGGATGATCAGAAGAAATGGACAGCACCTGAGATAAATATATGAGTGTCACAGCAAAGGGTCTGAATACTTAAGACCATGTGATATTTCAGTTTGCCTTTTTAATAAATCTGCAAAAATGTCAACAATTCTGTTTTTCTGTCAATATGGGGTGCTTTGTGTACATTAATGTGGGGGAAAAAAATTAACCTAAATTATTTTAGCAAATGGCTGCACTATAACAAAGAGTGAAAAATGTAAGGGGTCAGAATACTTTCCGTACCCACTGTATATTTAAGGAAGATGATCAAACACATGTCGGTATACAAAAATATGTACAATATATTATATATATATATATAATTATATATATATTATATATATATAATTTTCATCCACTGATAACCACGAAATTTGAGTATATTGCTTCTGTTAACTTCAGCATATCCACGGCTTAGGTAAATGTAAAGCTTTGGCAAATTAAATTTATGCACCTCGGTGAGATCAAATGCATTTGTTATAATGGTTTACATGTATACTTAAATCAACCGACGATCGTGTCATCTCACATCTTAATTTTTCTATACCTTTTAAAACTGCCATGTAGATATGTATGCAAATTTTCTTATGCAAGCAGCCGATCTACTCTCCAGGGTTTGAAATCAGACAGGTAGTCAGCTGACATTTTCTATAACACTAAGCATGCAACCATACCTTAATGAACGAGCTCCAGTGGGATTTTGTTTTGTAACCTTTAATCAAACTGTTGATCCTTCGGATTATCTGTTGCCTGATATTTCTCTCCGAACCCAGTGGTAACCCTCTCTGATTGCGATACAGTATAACGATATCTAGGTGTATGAAGTCATCTGTGTACTAACGACGTTGTCAAGAATGAGCGTGACAGCAGCGACAGAGGTGACATTGATTTCTTTTCATGAGATGCTGAATGCAGTTTTCTTGTGCAAAACGCTGGAAAAATGTCATCGCATTATTTGTTAAATTACAGTCGATCTAAAAAGATCCAGAAGCCTCGCTCTCACTGAAAAGATTCGGTCAGAACACTGAGGATTCATTAGAATGCAGTGCGGCAGACCATCGGTTCAAACTATTTCAAGACAGACGGGGTACATGAGCGCAAAATCAAATTGATACCCCAAACCCACTTCATGAGTATTTGCTTAAACGTGCTAAAATGTATTTAACAGTGTGATTATTATAATTGCTTTAAAATCCTAGTAATAAATCTCACTTATTAATTCAAACCCACTTAGCTGGATGGCTATTCCAACCATCCCGAATTTAAAAATGGTATCGCCCAACTGTTGTGTAGGCAACGGAGAGCTTTGAAAGAAGCTGATTGGTGGATCGGTGGTTGTGTAATCCGTTGGTTTGTTGTGCGGAGAGGGGCTTGTCTCGAGGAAGAGGCCAGTATGGATCCGCCGCGGGATATTCAACATTTTAAACGAAATATTGCCTCTCGGTCCACCGTGTCTTCGTGTTCCTCTTTCGCTATGGAGATTAAGAGAAAGAAAATAAGAGAAAGCATGTTTTTTCAGAACGAGGTGAGTTTGTGTTCCTGGAGTTCGCGCAGTGTCTGGAATGTGGTTGATATTATTCAAGAATAACTTTAACCGGCTCGTTAACGTTACTTATCACTTTCTCAGGCCAAAGAAAGACATATGAAGCGATGCACACGTGTGAATGACACGCAGCAGATAATAGAAGACATGAATTTGTTGTACATACGACAGATTTCTAAGAAACTAAAGGTCTGTCTGTTTATGGGAGCGTGTGATCATGTTTCACTGATATTCTGGTTTGTTTTGAAATTTCCCAATGGGGCAAAGAATTCTTGATCCGGTACAAATACAAATAATCATGGCATATTTAAAACTGAAACATTATCACACAGCTCTAAAATTAGGATTGCTTTTTAGAAAGTGTTAGTGTTTAGGTGTCTTTGTCCGGCTCTTCTTCACCACCCACTCTCGTGAACGAATCGTTTCATATGAATGACCCTGGGTCCCAAATTGCATACCTACCCTTTTTGACATAAGTAAGTTACTTTTAAAAATTACTAACATCACAGAATTTAGGATGGATAGTATACACATCGGGGAAGTTTTCCTTAATAGATTTGCTGAACCGATTCACAGAACCGATCCGTCCACGAGTCATCTGACTCATTTGAACGAAAGTCTGATTCGTCTGGAGCCAAATCTATTATATTCTAACTACGTGGTTTCTTTTTATTAGAAAATGTCTTCTAACACTAGTGAATATAAATGTAATACACCAGGGTCTATATTGTACATAAATGATTATGGACAAAAGAATCACTGAATCGAAGTTTTTAAACATTCTGTTCAAAAGAACCGATTCGCAGAAACGAGTCAGAATTCCATTACTTCCACTCACTTTCATCAATCCATTCGTCATTTTCCTTTTATAAAATAAGAGCTTAGAGGAGGGTGAGCTCCTCTTCTCGTCCATTGGTTTTGATGTTACTTCATTGCATCATTTTTATTTCTTCAGTGTCCAGTCCAGTGGTGCCCAATACCCATATCTCATCTCTTCATGAATCACTATGCTCCTGCTTTAGGAATTATCGTAAAATAGATTGTTTGGTAGTTCTCTCCCCATACTTTCAGAACTGTGTTTTAAGAGCACTTGTCTGTAAAGCTACTGTATTTCTACTGACTGATGGATTGAATCCTTTCAACAGGACTGTGATATTCAGGAGAAGTTGGAGTTTGAGACACGGATGCGAGCTGGGGCTTACAGGCTTCTGGTTGCCAGTACTAAAAAAGAGCAGGTGTTGGATGCTTCCAGGAGTCTGTTAACCTGTAATGCCCGAATTAAAGCCTACATGAGTGAAGCCCAGAGGAGGAAGGAGCAGCAGGACATAAGAAGGTTAGAGCAGCAGGTGTATTGCCAGCTGTTTTTGCTGAGGGTATTTAGTCAAAAGTTGCTTTACTTTCATCTAATTTATTATCAGACATGCATATACAAAACAAATGGTTTCATTTATTTAAGGTCCTCAGACTCTCTGGACCAAATCCCTTGTAAAGGAAAGGTTGCCATATCTGGTAAGTTAACAACTTTTTCTGTTTTTGTGTTTGTCATTTTGTTTGTGTGTGTATCATGTATCAGTTTGACAGTTTGGCTGTGTTTTTTCTTTTAGGCCTACGCATTCCCTTGTTTTGGAAAAATACAGAACATTTTAACAGCAAAGGGAGTAAGTGACAATTTTATAATCTTGTAAAAAATTATAGTCTTTAAAAATACTAAGCAGCTGTTTTCAAAATTGATAAGACGCGTCTCTTGAGCACTGAATTAGCATATTAAAATGATTTCTGAAGCAATATTTGACAATGAAAATTTAAGCATTTGTATATTGAAATGGAAACCAGGCATTTCAAAATGTATTCTATACATGTAAACATATTCATATATCAGTTTTTCTGATGTCACGTGTATCTGAACCCAACAGATGTACAACGGGTGGCAGTTTTCTGTTTGATAAAGATTGGCTCAGAGATTTTTGACACTGAAATGGTGATTGCAGATCCCTCAGTGACTGATATTTGCTTTGAAGGTGTCAAAATTTTGTAAGTTCTCAGCTTTCCATTTTTCTTTCTGCATATATACATTTGAAAATGATATTGTTTAAATGAGCTCGAGTGGCCTGACTGTAGTTTGAGTTCTGAACTTGGTTTCAATATTTTCAACAGCTCCGAAGCCAAGCCGGACTTTGAACTGACATTTGAGCTGTATAGCTGTGGACTGGAGGAGGAGACAACCTTTGTCAGCACACCAAAAAAACTGGCCAGGAAGCTGCGCTCCTCTTTCGGCAGATCCTCAGGCAGGAAACTCTGCCCTCTTCTGGATGGAGGAGATCCAGACACTTTCCTCCAGTCCAACCCAATACCACTGTATGCAAGGATGGATAATTATATTTATTAACTTTACACTTAAATAAATTCTTATTGAGTAGGCAGAGAAATGTCTGTAATACGGGCTTCTTTTTTTGCGACAGAAGTGCTCGATACTCATTGTTGGCGTACACCACACTGGGTTTGGAGCAGGCAGAGGGGTCTTTCCAGTCTCATTCCCTTATAATCCTGCAAAATGGTAAGCGCAAACAAGCCACATTTTAATAATTCACTTATATAGAGGTTCTGATAGACTTTTTGCCGTTTGTCTGTCAGTGGAGGCTTCGTCATGGTTGCCATTGTATGGTAACTTGTGCTGTAAGCTGGTGGCACAACCTGACTGCATGACACAAGACATGATGAGCGGATACCTGAGCCAACAGGTAAGACTGGAACTTGTGCGTATTTAGAAAGAATATACGCCATAACAATTCACACTGGCATTTCTAAATGAAATGAAATTAAGACCAGTGTTTTGTTTTTCCACTCAGCAAAGTATAGAGGGTTTGCAGCAGCGCTGTAAGCTGTACTGTGTGTTGAAGGCCGGACAGGTTTCATGCTATTACTCGCCTGAAGAAATCCAAGCTAAAGTGGAGCCCAGCCTCATTATTCCCATAAATAAGGTAAGAAACATTTCAAACATGGCTTTTATATTCTCATTCTCAATTAATTTTTTTTTAAATAAACCATATATTAGATTTTAAAAACCTTTTAACAATAATTGGAAATATTGCATTGGCTTCCCACTGAAATAAAATGTGAAATGCTAAAATAAAAATAAATTAAAGCTTAGAAATATATATGAAGTTATTGGTAAAAGCACATGAAACTGACTAAAATTAAAATCTGAAATCAATCCAAAATGTTAATAAACACTATATAAGAGTATATAAAATATAGCACTGCTTCACCAATATTAATATTTTGGCCTGAAACCAAAGAAGAGTAACCATAGGTTAAGTTATGACTCATGGCAGAATCAGATATTCGGCAATAAATGTAATATGAGCATATTAAAGTTAAATAGTTTTGGCGTTATTACAACACTGTAATATATGAAAAATTGACATTTTTAAGGTTTTAAAAATCTAAGTAATCACAACAAAAGCAATCTAAATGTAATAATACAATGTGCTTTATTAAAAAAAAATCTGTCATTTACTCACCCTGGAGTAGTTCCAAATCTGTGTGAATTTCTTTGTTCTGCCGAACACATAGGAATATATTTTGGAGAAAGCTTATAGCCAGGCTGTTTTGGTTCACCATGGAAGTCAATGTTGACCCCAAAGACCCTGGTTATAAGCTTTCTTCAAAATATCTTCCTTTGTGTTTGGCAGAACAAAGGAATTCATACAGATTTGGAACTACTCCAGGGTGAGTAAATAATGACAGAATATAAATTTTTGGGTGAACTATTCCTTTGGATTATAAAATGTGTAGTACAGAGTTTGTGTGTATGTATGTTCATGCAGGACACCCGTATTCGTGTGGTAAGAAAAGATCACCAGAAGACTGGCACTAGACTCAACCTGATAAACCCGGGAAGTGGAGACACTGCCAGTCATGTGTTCATTACTGAAACCCCTGATGTTTTGCAGGAGTGGCTGGACGCCCTCTCGCAGCACATTTATGACCAGAGTAAGTTCATCTGACGCCTATCAGAAATGTAATGCTACTTAACTATATGTCTAAACAATTTAATATGAGCTTAATTCTTTAGGTCAGTGGCAACACACATGTAACAAGCTTATGGAAATAGAGATTTTGTCACCACGCAAACCCCCGCTCTTTCTCACCAAGCAAGCTGACTCGGTTTATAATGATCTGAGTGAGTGATTTATTTATCATTGATTTCACTGAATTGAAAGGACTTGTAGTCTAACTTCCTGTTTTTCTGTTAATTGCTTGTTTAAAAATGTGTTCTTTTCAGGCATCGGGTCCCCTGGGAAATTTGAGGGCCTGACTGACATAATTCACAATAAGATTGAGGAAACCGATGGCCGCTTTCTCATTGGTCAGGAAGAGGACACAGAGCCTCCTCATTGGGCAGCACTGTTTGAAGGATCCCGGCCAATAGTGGTACAAAAAACGGTTCTGTCACCAGGTAAAGAAAGCAATCAGTCTATTACGAGTCCCGTCACGGCCAGCAAAAAGAGGAGAGCACCTCCACCCCCTCCTGATAAATTACCGTTTGCTCAACCTACCAGCGTATTTTCCAATCAGGAGAAGGAGAACTGTAAAGCGGCGAGGCCTCGGACGGGGCGACCCTCGCTCGACGCTAAATTCTCTGCCATCATTCAGCAGTTGCAGAAGAGCCACACATCTACTCGCAAAAACGCACCCCTTGGACAGATCGAGTCCTGTCAGCACCCTGGTGTTCCTCAGATAAGAGATGACGAGTCAGATATACCTGAAAATCCTGGGAAAGAATACAGTCAGGCTCCTCAGCCACCTGTGCCGGCCCCCAGGAACAAACTGAGGATGTCATTAAGAGAGAAGATGAACTTGAAAGCCTGGTGAATTAATGAGGCACGAGACATCTCTTTGATTAATGATCTGCTATGGAAAGATGAAATGGCCTTGGGATTCATAAAGAGATAAACCTCTTGTCCTTTCATTGATCATATCAAGGGCCCACGAGAATGCTGGGAGGGAATGTATGAACGGCTTTCGTTGTTTGTTCTAGCGTGAACAAACGCATAGAATCAGACAAAATATGTAAAGTCTTACTATTTTAATTGTGTTTTAACGAAAATAGCGAAATGGTAAGTCAGCTCATTTCAACTCCAGAATCCTGATTTACTGTTAAAGTCATGTGAATTTCTTTCTTATAAAGCTAGTTGTCTGTAATAACTACTCATGTAACCACTAAAAACAAGCACTTTTGGCCAGCAGCTGCTGCATCATTTTAGTGTGCAGTTTTATTTTTACCTTTATGACCGATTATGTCCAAGTACGTTGTCTAGTATGAAAACAGGGTTCATGTTTACCGTTTTTTCTTGAAATATCAGGAAGATGCATCAGGAACTGGATAATTTTTTTAATAAGATTTATAATAAGATTTTATACAGGTTAATAACATTTAAAAAATTTTTTATTCTTCAAGAAGGGTTTAATCTTCATACTGTTGTACTGGTTGAAATAGTTCAAATGTTTGTTTTTTTTTATACAAGGTCTGAGCACTACAAAACACTGTAAATAGGGTACAGTGTGAATGAAAATGTCTTGTTGGGTAAATTTTATATGTACACTTCTAAATGTTTAGGTAGAGCGCACAATGCATTAAACTAAATGTTCTTGTAGATTACTTTCAAGATAATTCAAGATGTTTTGGTACTTGTGCAAAACATGGTTTCTGTTGTTCGGAACTATTCCATTTCAGTTGTTTTAGAGTAATTGACTCTTTATCAATAATGTTTTTCTTTGGGCAGTAATCTAGGAAAATATATTTGTAGTAATTTTGCTAAAATGAAATGGAACAACATTAAAATGTTGCACGAAACTGGTTTATTCTGTTGTCCTTATTCAATACAGAGATTGTCTTTTGTTATTGAAGTATTTCGATTAGAAATATTTTAGTATATCAAAAAAACAAAACATGGAAATTAAATCATTCAGTTGAATTCTCGAAGCATAAACACTGTTTTACTCTCAATGGTAAATCTGCTTTTCTTCCCTTAACATCAACCAGTCGTTAGGGGACTTAAAATGCAACTTAAAAAAAAATATATATATATAACGTGCTTTTATACAAAGTGTTACCTTTTTTTACATTATTAATAGATATTTTACAATATCGGTTTAATCTACTCTTTATTTTTCAGTAAACTCGCCTGTGGTTCTGGCCAGTGCTGTTTTTTTTAGATGACTGCTGCAAGGTCCCGTAAATCTGTTCCAAATTGCGCTCCATCTCCTGCCAATGCTGTTCCTCAAGAACCTGCTGCTTGTATCATATATTGACAAAATAAAACACAATAGCTTATTATCATTTCAGATATATTAATAGATAAATTTCTGACACGTTCTAGTCTATTCTCACCTTTTTGTTGAGGGTGGCCTTCACTGTGAGTGGAAGCACCTGCTCATTCTTCTTTATGTTGTTTTTTTCTGTCTTTCTCTTTTGTCTTTCCTGTTGTTTCTGCTCCAGGGTTTTCTGTAGGGTCAGCACTCTCTCATCCCTACTGACAGCCTCTCGCAGTTCATTTCTCATTCTTTTCTCTTCTTGACTGTAAAACAAAACAGAAATCAGTCAGTCCTTTTTTAAACCACATATTTAACTCAAGGACCACAAGTGATTAAAAATTACATTTTTTTCACTGTATAACAGCATAATTGATGAAAGGTTCAACTGAAAAAGTAACGTGGAGTTCAGAACCAGACTTTTAAAAGGCCAAAGGACCCAATACAGAGCCTTGTGGCATACCATACTTTATCAATGTGAGAGCTGGGCCCTGTTTCATAAAATGACGTTAACCAAATAAGTCAGGTTTAGTTTTAGTTAGTCTTACTTATTTTCAATTGATTTGGTTCAAAATAAGTCAAAATAAATAAGCTTGGCTATTTTGGTAAACTTGTTCTATGATGTCTGTTTTTTTTACCTAAACAAAGGGAGGTCTTTTTCCCCACGTTTAAATATGAAAAAAAAAAACAATTTTAATGTCCACATTTTCTTCCGGACCCAACTTTATGTTGATGCAGGAACAGGTGTGGTAGGGCCAGTATGTTACCTTCGTAAAGCAGCCTGTTCTGCTAGATTTCTGCGTAGAGCTATATTGTCCAGCTGTTCTAGCAGTAGCTGCTCTTTGATCTGTTTCTCCTGAAAGATGCGCTGTCTTCTGTCCTCCAATTCACACTGTTCTGAGTCTCTCAGGAGTGCCAAACGCTCCCGCAGCTCCGCCAGAGACATCTCGCACAGCAAATCATGACCCGCAGTCTGAATTTTTAAAGATCATGAAAGGTAAATTGTGGACAATTTTTTATTTTTTTTTGGCAAATTTAAGAAGATACCAACTAACCTCAGTGTCATCCACAAACTTCTGTTTGACCAGAGGGACTGACTCAAAAGCGCGAATCAGGCGGATAAGCTCCATCTTTCTGCTTAGCTCAGCCTGGGCTTCCTCCAGAGCTTGGCTGAGGAGTTCCCTGCTGTGCTCTGAGACCTCCTTAACTGGTTTGAAACAACATAGTGTGTATTTATTGTCATTTTTTGCGAAAATATTACGCTATAAGTATAACACTTTTCATACCAATTCGTTGTTTAATTTCTTGCAGCTTAGCTTTGGCGGCTTTGGAGTTCTTATGCCCATCGGCCACTTGTTGCACCAGATCTCTCATTTCCTTCTCCTCCTTCAGACGTTTCTCAGCATATTTGCGCATGAGCTCAGCAGTCTGAATCAGACATTTGATCATCATAGACATAATACCAACATATCATGTATTGCTGTAAACACTGACGCTTGTTATGACATCACCTCCTCTTTAGTCTGCTGAGCTTTTTGGTGGTTGAGCTCCAAGACACGTTCTCGTGCAAGAACTGCCTCCTCATGGCTAATCCGTCCCTCCAGTCTTCGGCGCTCCAGCTCAGCTAGTTCTTCCTGCAGATCTTTGTCCTTCATTTCCTTCTGCCATTGCAGGAACGCGGATGGGTCACTTGCACCCTGCGATAATCGCTCTAATCTAAACATTGAAATGCACATACATCAGAACACACAAGGATTTTTCCTAAACACACACAAACACACACATATATATATATATATATATATATAAATACATATGAGATATATGTGAGATTTTTTCTGAATTTAGTTTCTCGCAAATTCTGATCTTTAAAAGGGCAAAGGACCCAACTTTGAGCCTTGTGGTACACCTTATATTACCACTATAAAATTAGGTTTTACCCAGATAAAGTTGTACTGATCTAAGAGGATCTGTACCAGCAAGGAAGCTTCTATTGTGCAAATGAGCCAATGCCATATATTTATTTGATCAGTCAATAGTGCATAGAAATAGTGCAAAATATTAACTATATAATAGACAGTTTTATGGTGCTTTAATGGGAAAAAAGGTTGGGTTATTTCTTTAATACGCTATTAGTTGCTTTCAGTTAGGTCTCTACCTTTGTAACTCTTCTTCCAGTTGACGATTATATAAAGCTCCCTCTCGCAGTATGGCTGTTGTGTTCAGTCTGACAGGTAAGTTTGCCTGTGCCGTCATGAACAAACGTATTCAAACACTTTTTAACAGCACAAAGACTCTCAGTAGTAGAATAAGTTAAAGTAAGATCAAAAGCACAAGAAACTTTTATCAATGCAAATTTTATCTCGTCTACCTTCTGGGTGGCAGGGCTTCCAGAAGTATAAAGCTTGTCAAATTGGAGTTCAGCATCACGGCTTTGAAGAATCTGGGATATCACATTCTGTTTATCAGGAAATACACACATTCTTTTGAATTCCGTGATCCTAAGGCAATGAAGAAAAAGAGTAGCTTGAATGCTGCAATACACTAACTTGAGCTTTCTCAGACTTCTGCGGGTTTGCACATCTGAACTGCTGAGAGTTTGCTTCATTCAGGTTTTGCTAATGGAGAAAGTAAAAAAACCAAAAACACGATGAGGTAATGTCTGAACGTAAATTAATGTAATAACTACGCTTTCCACTATCTCTCTGATTGGGCTTACATAAGCTTTCTGTCTGTTCCTCTGCTTCATATCATCCAGAATCTCTGGTTCCTTTGGAGATCTGTGAGTGGTGGTTGGTACCTGAGGCAAGCAAATGCCACAATCAACATAATTTTACCATCTAAGTATCATAATGCAGTGGTTCTCAGCCTTTTTGACTCATCGGCCAATGCAATATTTAAAATCCACTGCTCATATGTCTGCTTTAATTATGACAAAGCTGCCTTTTTTTAGAGTATTGCTATATTACATTTATGAACCAATATTTATTTTGTGATTTGTGATGTTTCACATGCTCTCAGATAAAATCAATAGTTATTGATTTTTAGTTATTTTGGTTTAGCAATTTGTGCTGGTTTAATATCTGTCACTGCTGAAAATAAAAAGGCGTTTTTTTTCCCCCAGTAGATAAAAAAAAAAAGACTGACTCATAAAATAAACACTCAGCTATTTCAAGTATCTATATACTCGCCGACTTGGGCTTGTCCTGCTGTGGAATGACTTCAGGGGCAGGGAGTGGTCGAGCTTTGGGCTGGGTCAGATCAAATTCTCTGGGTTTAGTGCTTTTCCTGGGAGATTTGTTTGGCAGATTTCCTGGGCCCATTTTTTTGGAAAGCTGATCCAACAGCACCTCAATTTCACTGCACCATCTGATAATAAGAATAAGGACATCTGTACATTCATAAAAAACTGAAATAATGCAATTTGCGTGTTTAGAGCAAGATCTGTGTTCTGGCATCAGGAAACAACAAGCCACACCCTTCCAAGCCTCCAGGTAGTATTCATACTCTCATTAGGAACTGAATGATTCCTAAAAACATCCACCTAATTCAACTGATGACATAAAGACAATCATAAATAATTTTGGATCTGTATTTTTTTTATAGTGTGATTTAAAGCAACACCAGCTAAAGGTATCAAGAGTATTTATCACAGTGTCAAATAACGCAATCGCGCTAATAAACACTTTCTTTTTTTATGATTACTATTTTACCTCAGCAAAGGGGCGATCCAATTATTATCTACAACAACAGCATCGTAGATGTGACACCATTCCCTCCGGATGTGTGTTGTGAGGTTGCTGATATTAAAGAAAAAACTCAGGAACTGAGATACCAGAAAAAAAAGCAAAGAATGAGTAATGATACAATACTGAAATATCAGTACTTTATACAGTTACTATTCAACTTCACTGTTAATTACATTTTCACTCCGTTTTTCTAGATTCATATTATTTGATGGTCCATAATAATAAACTAGTTCAAAAAGTGCACATGAAGGATATAATATGTGTATAGTACGTGGTTTTTGCTTACTTTGTGCATTTTTGAGATGTCTAAAGACTTGATAATTCTACTGAAATCCTCCAGGCCCATATCATCAAGACAAAACATGGCGAGATAACAGACAACTGACAAAACACAAGACAAAAGTAAATCAGAGCAAACATAGTTGGGTTATACATAGTAGTGGTTCGAGGAAGACTATTATTTGTAATACATTAACAGAGTATATTTACCAATATACAGGTTTCGATCCACTCTGAATAATTTTTTTCCATGGTGATTGTAAAAGATATTGATCGCAACATCCAAAAGCTTCTTGTGCATGATGCATCCATACAACGTATCAATACTATACTTCTGTTCAGAAGAGGAGAGATTTGACATGACATATGATTAATATTTGCCTGTAATGAAGTACAGTGTTGTGTACATTACTCCAAAAAGTCATTAATTACTAGCTACATGAACTAATTACTAACTGTTATACACTCCCCATTGCATTACTTGATGAATCACTTTCTAATTCCCATGTAAACCCCAAACAGTTCAACAATACAAGGACTGGCATGAAACTGCTGTCAAATAAATATAAAAAAAATACAATTGCATAAATGAATCCTAAACTGACCAGAGATCTCAACAGAAGATTGTGCGGCTATATTAAAGACATAACATTAATTCATGTTAAATCCATTATTGTTTTATATAGAATTGTTCAGTTGTCTGTACAGTAGCCTATTTAATGCAAGTAGGCCTGTATCAGAAGTAACTTCAATTAAATGGCATAAAATAATAGTAATATATTTAGAAATGTAAACAATTACAGTAATTAATAACTAATAATGCATTACTACCATTATGGAGGAGAATAGGCTGTGTTAGAGAGGAATAGCTAACGTTACCTTAAGATCCTTGGCATTATCCTCTGTAAAACTATCAATGCACTGTTTGTCTTCTTGAAAGTCGTCCAGGAGCCTTGTGACCTCGTTGACAAGTTCTTTGTAGTTCATCCTCACTGGATTTCTGAGCCAAATTAAATTTAATTTCGGATCAATAGATAGCGGTCCAATGATGTGGGTGTTTTTTTACTCAGCTTTTCTGATTCTGAGCATTTTAATGAAATGATCCTTGTGTTAAAACCAGAGTTTTTCAATTTCGTCTCGAACCAGTTTACATGTAAGACACTCTGTCCTGTGAAAAACATCCATTTGTAGCAGCTACAGTGTTTTGTTGTTGCCTGGCAACAGCGAGGCGGTCCGCCTTTTCCTGAGAGGAATCGTCAGCGGCCTGTTACTGTTCTCTAGTGCTATTCCCTTTGTTCTCTTTTGTCCGAAAAAAACAGACATTTGATTCAAAAAATTATATGAAAGAAAAAAATTTATAAAGAAAAAAAGCGCTTTGCAAAAAAAAATGAAAGTTAAATAAATGTGTAGAAATCCATACATAATAATTAAAAGAATGAGACCATGACAGGACTTAAGTATTGTTTTTTCGTTATTTGTTTATCTATGTAAACTAAAAAGTATGATTAAAAATGTAGGCAATTAAATCAAATATTTAGAAATTATATATTATTTAATTATATATTATTTTTTATAAATATAATTTAATATATATATATTAATTTCTAAATATTTGATTTAATTGCCTACAT
>JAUYWG010000053.1:17836276-17848646 GCA_034779775.1 Enteromius afrohamiltoni
TGAAGGTAGGTAGAAGACATCGCTGAAGACTTGAAGGTGAGTGCAGGACATTGCTGAAGACCTGAAGGTAGGTAGAAGACATCGCTGAAGACTTGATGGTGAGTGCAGGACATCGCTGAAGACTTGAATGTGAGTGCAGAACATTGCTGAAGACTTGAATGTGAGTACAGGACATTGCTGAAGACTTGAAGGTGAGTGGAAGAGATCACTGGAAATGCAGAAGTGAGTATAGATCATGATCAAGCACGATGTCAAAGGATCCTTAGTAAGCAGTTTAGCCTACTCTGGAAGCCTGTGCATTTGAATAAGCATTAAAATGTACACTGTTTCAAAACCATAAAGCATACACATTATATGCATTAACATTTCCAGTAATTTCTACATGGCACTCATGGATGGATCCTAGAAACTGACATTTTTTTAACCGTGCACACAGTAACACAGTTTTACAGTATTTTACAGTGTAAGTTTTATGTATTACATGCTCTGACTATAGTATAATAACAGTAAACAATGCATAACTGCTTGCAACTAACTCTAAATAAAAGCTGTAATCTTACAGTAAGTACATGTTGTTAATTATTTTTCCCTGCACGAGTAACAAGAAGTGTAACCAAAACATCATCACACAGGAATTACAAACATAGATACATGTAACATTATCAGAAGTTCATCCTACAACAGCAGTCGCATAAAGGAGCATTTTAAATAACACCTTCTGTGTATAAATGAAAAAACTATAAAATAATATTAACAAAACTATTTAAATCTGTATTCATGTGCTCCATAATTGTAAATGGAATTCTGTAAACATTATTTAATTATCTTTTTTTATTTATGAATGTAACATTATAATTTGTCTGATGTCTTAACAGGGACCTGCAGTTCTGAGATTCTTCAGGATCATAACTTAAAGTCTGCTTAAAGACAAACAGCAGTATACTGGTTAAGTAATATGGATTCTAAAGTGATAACAGTTTCAACACTGTATGCAAAGATACTCTGAAAATGATTGATGTGTTCTTGTTCTTGTGTGTTCAGCTGTAAACGTTGATAGCACTAATAATACAGCAAGAACACAAACAATTAATCAAACATGACAGTAAAGACTTGTTACAGATATGTGTGTACTGTATAAATAAGTACAGTGATTCATCTAGACTGTCTTTGTAGGACATTGGTGAAGGGTTCTGGAGGAAAAACCTATACTAAGCAGTCCTTCAAGCATAAGGTACGACTTTAGCCCATTTCCACATTGCTTCTATGGTTCAGATGTGTGGTGCTTTAAAATGCGTTCACATGTAATGAAATCATAAGTCTAGACATCCAAGGGGTGCACAAAAAATAGGCTTCTAGAAATGTAGTCCTAAGCTAGAAGTAATTGTAATGTAATTTAATGTGTCTGTTAAATTAGTTACATTAGTTAATTAGTGGCCACGTCTCATTCTGAAGGTGTTCACTAACAACAACATCATTCTCATTCTTATTCCTAGGTCATCCAGTCTGTATCTAGATACGGGAAAGGAAAGGACGTGACAAGTATGGTATGGTTTCCCATACTAGGAATTTAACCCATCCAAGTGCACACACACAGCAGTGAGAAGTGATCAACCACGCGCGCACACACCGTGAACTCAAGGGTCTCAGTCGTGGTATTGAAGGTGGAGAGAGTGCTGATTATTCACTAACCCCACCCACAATCCCTGCCAGACCTGGGACTCGAACCCACAACCTTTGGGTTACAGGTCCGACTCTATCCATTAGGCCACGACTGCCCCCTCAGACAGTCACTGCAGTCACCCGGATCCAGTCCTTATCCAGAAAAGGAAGTGGATCACTAGAGTTGACCTCTACAGCTCACTAACCGAGCCTGTTTTATCCAAAGGTTACCTTTTGGCTTGCTTAGTTGGGGACACTTAATTTTTTAGAATATTAATGATTGCACAGATGAATTACTGAAATGCTGAGTGTTTATTTTTATTCTCTTTAGAACTACTCTACAGCATAACTAAATTTAGTTTGCAGTATTGATACACTATTTTCCTGTTTAACAATGCAAAGCTGCTTTGAAACAATGTGTATTTTTTAAAGTGCTATATATTAATAAGGTCAAGTTGACTTGATTTGACAGTTCTTTATAAAAGTATACGCGTGCAGTCTGTTTTGAGCAATTCTGTATTTGTAAGTCATTAGTTCCCTCAGTCATGATATCACACCTTCTGGATCAACTCATTAATTAACTCACTAATTATGCAATTGCGACCCTTTTTAAGTAGAGGCCATATATATTGTTGAGGAAAATAAGCAATTGTCCTATTGAAAGTTTGACTTTTCTCATTGTGAAATACCTTTGTATTGTAACCACATATTGTATCAAGCATTAATTGAGAATATGTTCATAAAATATATTAGCAAGAGTATAGCCAGAGATGCAACATGTACTAGTGAGAGATTTAAAGTAGTATGACTGCTGAGTGTTGTGCTGCAGGCACAGCAAAGGAGGCATCTCTTGGAAAATGCAGGACTGGAGAATGGAATGGAGATATGTGATCCTGGACCTGAAACAAGTCTTAAGTCAAAAATACATTATATGTGTTAAAATGATATTGTCTTCCATGAACACATTACCTACTGTAAATATATCAAAACTTCATTTTGGATTAGTAGTATGCACTGTTTAGAGAGCTTAATTTGGACAACTTTAAAGGCAATTTTCAGAGAATTAAGAATGTTTTTTGAACCCTCAGAGTTTAAATTTCAAAATAGATCAATATCTCAGCTAAATATTGTCCTATTCTTACAATTTTGAAAAATTGATCATTAGCACTGGTTTTGTTGTCCAGGGTCACATGTAGTGAAATTTCCTGACTGCATGACATCACTGCTGTCTATAAAGGATGTGATGAAAAAAGTCATGCTGCTTCTGTGCCAGTCGTCTTGCCATTGATGTTTCTAAACAACTGAGATTGCAAATGTTTTTATGTTTTTATTAGTATTTTGTTTGTAATATATTTTACACGCACAAACAAAGGGTCAGTACTTTTTTTGGAAAGCAATGAATAATTTTATTCAGCAACGATATGGAAAATTCATTACAAATGTGATCCTAAAAGCTTTTATGTTTACAGAAGGTTTCTATTATAAAATAGATTACACAATAACTTTTTATTATAGAAAAAAGCAGCCAACTGTTTCCAATATAATTACTGAAGGATCATAAGACTTTGAAGACTGAAATAATAATAATAAAATTCAACTTTGCCACCATATGAGTAAAAAAAAATTCGAAGTATATTAAAATAGTAAACTAAATAAAGGATAAATTTCAATCAAGCTTTTCCCACAACATTGTTGATACCATTTTGATTTTGTTTGAACAAAGGCTATTGGCTCCGTGTATTATTCTGTAGTTTATCTAAAGCGTGTGTCAGGTGTAATAGAAAGAGCAGACTTATTACATTTATTTCTCTTTTTATATTTGATGTCTGGAAACCAATTTCAGTTTTGGTTGGACCTTTTCCCGCAGCGCGTTCTGTTTGTCCTAACCAGCCACTGTAGTTGAGCGTACGTCAGTGCTGTTTAAGATGGCGGCCACCTTGGCGAGAGGTTTTTCAGGTATGAAATGTGCAAGTTTTCGTTGTATGATCATAATACGTAGCTAAATATGAATATGAGATTCTATAAAGACTTAAAAGTTGGCGTGCGTAAGAATACGTAATTAACGTGCTATCATTGTTCATGTCCGCTACAGCGTTACGTTAAAGGACGCTTGTGCACTGGAGTCGTTTCTCCTCGATGGTTTTTATTCTTCCTTTCACTTATCTCGGTCTTATATGATGCTGGATCTTGATTATGATGATACTCTTTTGGTAGAATGTGACGCATTTATGTGTCATGCTACTGTACAATCGGTCGTATTGCATTCATGTTGCTGTAATCTGTGACTTAGATGTCTTTCTCCTTGATTGGTTAGGTTTACTGAGACCCCTGTCGGTTTTAGGCTGTCTCTCTCCTGCTGTCAGACTCGCACAGACCGCTCGTTTCTCAGCTGTAGTGCAGAGACATGTCTGTAAACCACTGCCTGCTGTTCACACCGCTGCTCCTCTGCCACAGACTGGCCTGCTGAAGCGGTAAAGCCTTCTCTATCCACGCATCTAAGTCTATATGATCCATTTTGGAGATGTTACCAGTTCTTCTGGATTGAGTCTGTCTCAGTTTCTTCAGACAGACTGGATGACGATCAGATCTCTGGAGCACTGGCTGCTGTCAAACAAATATCTCACTGAATTATTACAATTAATGGCAGAATGAATGTTTTGAAATATAAACAATATTTCTTACTGACACACTACAGCAAACGACAGAAACAACGGACTTATATTCATATTTTTTTAGCTGCTGAAAATGCTAGTGATCTGATCATTTTGGCCCCTACTGTACAACAATGAAAGCAGCAGTTCACGTCAAAAATAATAATACTAATTCTGCCATAATTTAGGCTACTCACCCTAAAGTTGTTCCAAACCTGAATGAGTTTCTTTGTTCTGCGAAGTTCAAAAGAAGATACTTCGAAGAATGTTTGAACCCAAACCCATTGACGGCCACATTATGAAAAAAAGGAAGTCGATGGCTACCAGCTGTCAAAATATCTTCTTTTATGTTCAACAGAAAAAAGAAACTGGTTTGAAACAACCTCAGGGAGAGTAAATGACGACACAATTTTCGTTTTTTACACCAAACATGATAACTATACGTTTTAAGAATCGTTCTAATTCCATCAGAAAAGGGAAGTCCATGTCACATCTAAAATAACAGAAACCGTATTGTGGTTTTTAATGGCCCTTTCACACCATGAACAAGTCTAGTCTACAACAGTTTGTTCTAAAATGGGCAACTGACTGTAATACTCATAATCAAATAACTACATGCTCAAGGCAGGGATAGTCAACTTGGGTCCTGAAAAGCCATAGTCCTGCAGAGTTTAGCTCCAACCCTCATTAAAAACTCACCTGCCTGTGGATGAGGTCTGTGGCTCTCTAGGACCCAAGTTGGGCACCCCTGCTCTAGAAGCCTTGCCTGTTTTGCTGGCAGACACTGTTTTGTATGTTATGTCTGAAGATTTGCTTATTTTCTAACGGTGACCTTTTCTGTTCTGCAGAGTAACGCCCCTCATCCCTTCATTGATGCTTCAGCCGGCCAGGAACTTAACATATTACAGTCTGAGGAAAGGCAAGAGGAAGTCTGTGAAGTCGGTTGTTAAAAGGTTTCTCAGGCTACACTGTGGCCTGTGGGTGAGGAGAAAGGTAATTTCCTGCTCGTACGGTTATTCGGCATCATGGTCGAAATCCAGTCCTGGACTGAAACCTGGTCTTCGTGTGTTAAATAATACCCTTCTTTTTTAGGCTGGATATAAGAAAAAGCTGTGGAAGAAGTCGGCGGCCCACAAGAAGCGCCTCAGAGAACATGTGTTCTGTAATAAAACTCAGAGCAAATTGCTGGACAAAATGACAACATCCTTTTGGAAAAGAAGAAACTGGTACCTCAATGACCCGTTCCAGAAATACCACGATCGAGTGAACCTGAAGGTGTAGAACCCTGCTAACCTCACTCCGTTCACGACACGTAAAGACGCCAAGTGTGTGTAAATTCACTGTTGAGGATACACGCAAATAAATTCTTTCAATTGATGCAATTTTAGAATTTGTTGTTATTTCAAAGTGCATCCATTATTTGCATAAATATTTTTGGTTCTATTAGTAATATACAGCATTTTATTGAAGTGGGTGAGCAACTGTGGTAAGAAATGAATAAAAATAAATTCATAACAATGTAATGTGATATATAATAAATCTTTATTTGTTGTGGTTCTGTCTTCTTGACCCCAACTTTTAGCTGAAACTAAATTTAAGTGCAACAAAATAAAAATGTACAATTACAGTAATTCTAAATAATATAGATTATATAAATAATTGTATAAAAAAGAAAAGTTAATATTGTGTTTTGCAAATGAAATAACTCACAAGACTTGTTTCACATTCACTTTTTAATTGTTGAATGCCAATACATTTTTTTGAACAGAGATAATTTCACTCTTTAACATCAACTTCTGTCTTTATCACTCAAGATATATTCAGCAAAGGACTTGAACAATGAGAAACAGTATATTCTGGCCTGCCAGACACGACAGCTGTGGAATATGGAAATAGTTTTGTTTGTTTTTTTAATGGAGAAGCTGCAAGCCGATGTGTTTTAAGAAGATGGTGAAAAGACATTTTGCCTCTCCTAATCTGAACAGCCTGGCACAAACAACTCAAAAATACACAACAGTTCAATTTCAAATGGTTTTAACAGATAGCCAGGACTTCCCTAGTCTTTAAAGGCGCAGCCTCTAATTAAGTCCCTGAATTTAAAAACACACCTTCATTTGATATGATTAAGCATGCACGTGTAATGTCTCTCTCTCGAATTCAGATGGTAGTCCACGGGATTCATAATTTACACCATTTTGTTGATATTAAAACGGATTAAGTTCATAAATAGCTGAATGACAGAGCACCTAAATCGACAACTAAACTGCTTTCCACATGGTATGAAATTTTAAATGTTGTGCCTTTTAATGACCTGAATATTCAAAGAAGCAACAGTCAGATGTTTTTATATGCTGTAGAAGGCCAAAGATGGTTCATACGGAGCACTTCAAAGTCATACCATTTTGGAGAGAAAATGCTGCATACTGGAAACACAAAGCCGACTAAAACATGTCCAACCAGATTATCACTATTCCAATGTAAGTAATAATAATCCCGAGTCTAAATGAAATTGTGATAAAATGACAAAAAGGGTTCCTGAGCCAGATATTTTGTCAGTGAAGTTTGATATAACCATTTAATCAATTTGACAAAGCGTGTTAATGAGATTAAGATTGTCATCCGTTTCACAGTATAAAACGTGTTGTGAAAAGCTTTCTAAATATAGGATGTTCTAAGATTCAGCAGTGTTTTTGAGAGCTCCAGCGACACAGGAATGATACAGCAGCAAACTGTGAGTTCCCCAGTGATGCACGCTAGTGTAATTGCACAGTGTTTTCAGACATCTGTTTCTCCTCATATGACCAAATGTTGCGACGGCTACAAAAGTAAAATGACTACACTGACTGAAGGACCCGCTTTGTGTTGTACCTAATCGCCACTGATGCCTGCTCAACCCTGATAAGGTACTTTAATACTGAACGCGTTCAGAAAGTGGAGGCCAAAAATGTGAGACACATTCAAACTGTCGAAGTGAACACATGCAACATCGAGCAACCGAAGACGTTTAAGAAGCCAGCTAGAATATACCAGGAAATATTCCGTTAAAATAAATGATACTGTACATACTGTATGCCAAATAATTAATAAAGTAAAGTAAGAATGTCCAAAAACAAATATCTACCTACCTCTTTGTGTCTAGGAAAGTTTCTAGTGCTTTTTTATACATTTGAATTTGCAGCACAATTTTTGACGTTTATAGCCTAACTGTTAAAAGACTTGTAAAATCCATTGCACTTTGTCCGTCTATTTTATTGTGTGATAAATACCTTTTTTTGGTTCAGCTACAAGCTTTTATTAAAAACTCCCTCTGTACAGACGGTCCTTTGCAAAGGATGTAAATTACGAAATGAATGCAGTCAAACACACCTACCATATCAGTGCAGTACTATTTAACTAAACACCTTGCTACTCAGTAGTTGTTAAGGGGGCTTTGGATGACCCAAAATGAGTGCAGTCCCCTTTAAATAGACAGTAAGTGTTATGGTTGGGACATGCATGCGTTTGTTTCTCCCAAAATCATACCAAGAAATCAGCCTAGACTTGAACATACCATAAATATGTACAAAACGAGTTTAATAACCCCCAAAGAGTCTCAGAGCAGCAGTATGTGCACAGACATGTTACCTAAATAAAACCCCTCCCCCTTGAATGTCAAAGATCAGAAGCGAAAGGTTGCGCATCGCTTTGGTTACCTCATTATAGAGCAAGGTTGCTTTTGAATATTTGAACATTTTGGCTGCATTCCTTTTTTTTTTCTCTGTCTGCCTTCTCTTGTTGCGTCTTCTCATGTTGCAGGTAAGACAGCTAAAGCGCTCTCGGAGCATATGCACAGTCACATGGCTTCAGTGTCCGAAGAGAGGGCGTTCTTTGATCTGGAACGGGTGACGGGTCTTAGGGGTCTAGGAGGAGGCTGAGAGAAAGGAGAGGTTTGTGAGAACTATTAAAAATGAACGAGTGGAGCAGTGAATCAGAGAGCGATGCACGCGTCTTGTTTACTGTGCACAAATAAACATGATCACATGATATGAGCAAGGGCGTGTATATTTCTGTCATGTGTCAATGCTGAAAGACAAACACGATTTGAGAATGCATGACTAAACATGCTCTGTGTACAAAGGCCTGTTTTTAGTATGGTCAAAGGTTAAACAGATCCGCTAGCTTTGGTTCATAAAAGAATAAAACGACGTACGCATAAAACAAAGCAAAAAAAGCAAAGCAAAATTAAACATTAAGTATTATCAGTCTGTGGAAGCCTATTTTTATGGAAGCCGTTTCCGCCACTAAATGAACATAAAAGGTTATTGTGACTTTTTATCTTTATCTCTGCTTTACAGTTCACAATGCTGACTTTATAGCTCGTAACTGCGAGTATCTCACAATTCTGAGAAAAAGTCTGAATTCTGAGAATTGCGAGATGTAAAATTGCAATTTAGGGGAAAAAAAGTCTGAATTGCATGAGAAAAACTTGTAATTGTGTGGTATAAAGTCGAAATTCTCTTTTTCTCCAGATTTTGAGATATAAACTTGCAATTGCTAGTCCAATATTGAGCGGGGAAAAAGTCAGATGACTCGCAATTGCGAGTTTCTATCACGCAATTCTGACTTTTAACTCGCAATTGCAATTTTGTATAATGCAATAAAAAAAATCTGAAAATTTTGAGACACAAAGTCGCAATAACCTTTTTTTTTTGGTAAAATCAGTGGCAGAAACGAGTTTCCATATATTTCTCGCAAACCAATGCAACAAAATCAAAGTAAACCCATAATCATTGATACCCTCCACATTGAGTACAGACAGTAAAACAATGCCCCATTTTATTTCTGACGTACTCTACTGTACATACTTGCGCTACTACAGACAACAGGATAAAATGCATTTGGAATTTTCGCTTTGACAGATTTAGTGTAAACAGCCTCAAGCTGTTGTGATCCGACAACTGTCCAGGCCAGTGTAAACATGGTATAAAAATCAACTGTGAGATATAAAGCCAGAATTGAGTAATTGTGAGATTTAGAGAAATGAAGTTGCAATAATGAGACAAAGTCGCAACTACAAGAAATAAATTCACAATGACAAGAATTCAAGTCAAAATGACAATAAATATTTTGCAACTGAGAAACAGAGTTGCAATGAAAAGAAATTAAATTCAGAAGATACAGTTTCAGCTTTAATTCTTGTAATTGCTGTAATAACAAAGTCGCATTTACAAAAAATAAAGTTGAAATTACAAGAAAGAAGCAATTATAAAACAAAGTCGCAATTACAAGAAATAAAGTCGCAATTGTGGTATGTAATCAAATTAAAGTTGAATATCCAAGAAAGAAAATGTCTAAAACTGCAATTACAAAATCTTTTCTCAATTGCAAGTAAAGTCATTGCAGAATATAAAGTTATTTTAAGTCATCGCAAGATAAACACAAAATATAGGAGAAATAAACACAATAAGGAGAAATATAATCACAAATACAAAAAAATATTCTGTATATTCAGGAATAAAATCACACATACAAGAAAGAAAGTTATAAAGAGAGACGTTTTACGTCATCATTTCTTTTAAATGTTTTAGTGGGTGTGTGTATAGACTTGTCCTTAAACACATCTGAAAAGGTCGGCATGATCTTACAAGAATGTAGAAATGAATTAAAGTATGACATCATGGCATTCTTGCCGTCATTGTTAACACACTCACTCTTAAGAGTTACTACCACGCTGAACTTTCTCCATCTATAGACAATTACAGTGAAGTGATGAACATCGTGGCTTTGAGAGACGTCTGTGAAGCTCTTCCAGCATTATGCAAGTCAACAAATCTTAATCTTAGCTGCACTGAGGTTATGTTTTGATTAAGGCACGGCTCACATCAGACAAATCTTCCAAGCGGCAAACCCTTTACAGGGCAGGGCTACTCTGACCAGCAGTCCCGTTTAATTCCTGCTCAGCTGACGGCTTCTGGAGTAACAGTACCACCGCCACAACAAAATATGCTCCACTGCAAAGGGGTGATCACGTTACACTTCATACAATACAGATTAGGTCAGAGCATCTTTACAGAGATAATCTGGAAAACAGAAGAATCGAGCACCATGATTATAATCATGCTTGCTTCTTTCTATTTATTAAGCATAATCATACGCAATATGAAGAATACTTCTCCTAAAACAAGTGTTTCTTTTAAAATGGTAAACCGGCTACCTAGTCGTTTACTTAAACTTCCCAATCTGGCAACCATGTGCACATATAATAATAATAATAGTATAATACAGTCTGTTTGCTGTTGGCATTCTCTTGATTTGTACTTGTATGAAAGTGCCATAATTCTGATTAAATAAACAGTTTTCAATAGTGAAAAAATATTTTATATAACATTTCAGCTCAGTTCTTTTTTATTTTTTTCCTATAGTGACATTTTATATACTATAAAGAACCATTTACCAGCAGAAAGGATCAATAATAGGAGACAATAACAAAACTGTTAAGTATTTTCGAACCTGACCTTTTTGGGAGAGTAAGTCTTTTATTTATCTTAAAACCACATACATGTCTCTCATCCATCAGAGGGTCTTGAATCATCTTCCCTGCCATTTTAGACAGCCACGTCTCTCCTATGACTCACTGTAACCGAATGCTAGTCGTGACTGGAGGTGAGAGAGTCAGACTCACTCAGAGACTCTCTCAGCTGACTAGCTGGTAAACAGCAACATTGTTAGTGATTTAAGCGGGTTAGTCACAACACTGCAGCCAAGCAATTCAACAGCTAACCACAGGGGTACCTCAGGGGCACGCCTCTTAAATCTGAACTGGACTGAAGCTGATGAAGTAAAATCCTCCTTCTCCTCAGGCTCCTCTGAGGCTATGGGCTGGGATGTGGATTTATCCTGGAAGGACTCAGGAGAAGAAAGCAGTGGAGTCGTGGGCTCAGGCTGAGGCAGAGGGGGCTGGGACGGGGCCGGGGCAGGAGGCTCAACGGGGGCATATTGCTCCAAGTTCAACATCTCATATTCGGTCATGTCAAAATCATGCCCTGTTCCATTACAACAGCACATAAGAACACAAATTGTGACTCCAACTGCACTTATACTCTCTCCTTTGAATGTATTTTAATATTGAGCCAAGTGTTTTTTTATATGTCATCCATTATAGATGTCATTATGGTAGACTCAAGAATCATGTAAAGCTAAATGACAGTAGCTGTTAAGTTACCATAGTTAGATTTGACACTGTGTAAAGGACTATGCTGCTAAAAATGATTGGTGCAGGGGAAAAAAACTTCTTTCTCCTTCAGGAATTAAATTCTGATACATTTCATTAAAATATGTGTTTTCACATGTGTAACTGAAATAGGAAAGGCCTGTTTGACCCTAGCTAATCAGATCTTGTACTGGGAAAAAATATACAGCGGGTAAAATAAGTATTGAACACGTCACCATTTTTCAAAATATATTTATATTTATAAAGGTGCTGCTGACATGTCATTTTCACCAGATGTCGGTAACAACTCAAATAATCCATACATACAAAAAACAAGGAAGTTCAGGAATTAAGTTATGCATAATAAAACAAAATCATATGAAGAAAATTAGGTACATTTTAATCCGCTGGAATAGTTATCACTCTAGTTTTAATTATCAGTGTCAGTGCCAACTATTCATACCTACCTTTTCCCTAAGCCATTCTATTTTATTACTCATAACTTAATTTCTGAACTTTTGTTTTGTTTTATTTGTACAGTATGTATTACTTCGGTTGTTTAAATTTCATGTTAACAGCCTCTTTAGACATAATGGTGACACGTTCAATACTTTGACCCGCTGCAAAAGAGGCCCATTCACACACTGATCATTAAAACTATAATGTTAACTAAATTAGCGTACATACCAGCGGACGAAAATGTTCTGTTATACGCTATACAGTATAAATTATATTGCCCTTCACTTATTAATGTGCAAGTTCTGTACAGTGGATTTTGATTAGGGCTGGCCGATATATATTATGCGCATCTCATCAGTAAAACCGGTTCTTTGATTAGCGCTAAATCTCCGTCAGCTGTCTTCAAAAGGAA
>JAUYWG010000053.1:17848746-17868170 GCA_034779775.1 Enteromius afrohamiltoni
TCCCCCACACCTAACACTAAACCTACCAAAACTAGGGGAGTCATAATCTGGCAGGGGGTCAAAATTCGGCACTACACCGGCTTTACTGATGAGATGCGCATAATATATCGCTCGATATATATCGCCCAGCCCTAATTTTAATAGGCTGTTAATGCATTCCTCAGCTGAATCTAGAATTGCTCTAAAAGTCATTCCCTCATCATTGACCCTTTGTAAACGTATTGTAGCAGGCCATGCAGTGCAGTAGAACGTAAAACCTCCCACAAATCTAGTGACATGTTTTGATGAAGTTTTATAGGGACGCACTGGAAAAGACAAGTGCAATGATGAAATATATTGTTCAAGTGCACTTCTACACAGAAAACAATAGAAAAGCGGCACAGTTTAATGCAAAACCGCATTCTGTCTTATAGTGTCGACTTCCATACTTTGATAGCATTATTAAAATGTATCGTTCCTGGTTTGCCCTGATTTGCCATATGTAAATTTGTGCAGACATAAATGAGATTTGAGCGTGGGAGTGACCACTGCATGACTACAGAGCACTTGGAATGTTGCAAATAATCTTTTTCTACGACATTTTGAAGCGTTTTTGAACAGCCCATGCCATGCACTCGCATAGTATGGAAAGGATCAGCAGGAACATTCTGCCAAATACTTTTTAAAGACACTCATAGTTTGAACCAACATGACTTTGATACTTGAACTTGATGAACTATCCTTTAAGAGAAATGCATGCTTCTATTGCCCTTTCCTGAATCACAGTAACGCGCAATATGTAAAGACTAGAGAATAATAAACGATTGGCTTACTGAAACATTTACTCGGAACAACACTCAAGTTAAGAATTAATTGCATTTAAAGGATGATTGAGAGAAGCAGCTAAACCAAACAGGATTAGCAGAATCTGATTGGCTGTTAGTATGATCTTCTTCAAAGGGTTAAGGGGAAATACAACACGGATCATTGGGCTCGGCTTGCTTACCCTTGCTGTAACCAGTCTCTGATTTGCTGCGCATCATGGTGCGTGTTCTGTGCTGCGTGGCTGCAGGTTGAGTAGTTACAGAACTTGCATTCTTCTCCTGGCCCTCTGCCTGGAAAGATGACAGGTCCTGCATGCTGAAGCTGCGGAGCCGCTCGGAGAGAACGCCCTGGCCCTGGATCGGGAACATGGAGAGTCAGATGGAACTCCTTACAATGGTCTAAATACTGTCATGCTGTCATGTTTTGTTTATACAAAATTAGCCTGAAGTTGTAGAAATATGTTTTGTTTATGCCATCTGCCAAAATTACTGCAAGGCATAAATATAGTACTTCAAAAGATATACATATTATCTATAATAAACTAACAACCAGTATCCCAATATGGGATATCTGGTTGCCAGACGCTTAAAAACATGAAATGTAGTATCGACTGCATTTGTCATGCTCGACTATTCAACCCTGTTACCAGATTTATTGTAATTAATATTTTCTCCTATATCTAGAAACCATTATATTTCCAACTTTGCCCCAAAGTTGCTAGGCTTTACTTGGACAGAGCTTAATTCAGGCTAAATTAAGCTTCGCTGTTACAATAATATTTGTTAAAAATGCTTGTTATGTTCACCTATGTTTATTAATTTTTTATTGCCACCCAAATCTTTATGCAGATTTCTATATCTTGGTGATATTTTTGGTTTCATGTAAAGTGCCGTTTCCTCTAACGGTATTAGATTACTACCTTAGTGGCAGCCATTACTGCTGCTGTTGCCGCCACATTCAGGCCTTTCCTTCCAAAATGCACCAGAGTGTCGTAGCTTTTATCTTTTGCTTGGCAAAGGTATTCGTCGATGTCCTGCGAAAGATTCATAAAGAACATTTCAGTGTTTCGTGTGTGTCATATCCATTTGCCCTCACTGTGTACTCCTGACGAATTTCCTGCCCTAAGAGTAAAAAGCAGAGGAAAGACTGTGGAAAATAACAGTACCATTTCCTTCGGTCAACCAGGGAAATCAACTCAAAAAGGTTACAGGAAAAGGTCAAATGTTCTTCCCCCTGAACTCCAACAACTGAGTTTCTTAGCATTATGAAACACTAGTAAACCCAGGTTATTCACAGCTGTTAAGGATGATGTTTGCTAGTCTGTTGAACATTTAAAATGGCCATGTATTAGTAAAAGCTCTATACTATAGTGTCTTTGAATATTTTTTTCAGCCAAGACAGGATAAAAATAAATCACATCAAATACTGTACCTTCTCCTTAGAGGACAGTGTAGGGTGGACAAATTTTCTATACAGCACACTGGATCCCTTTGTGTACGGGGAAAGTAACCACACCACAAAGGCGATTTTGAGTTCATAGTAGAATGGGAGCCTTCAAAAGCAATAAAAAACAATCATACACTCATATGTCATGCTGGTTACCGCCCACATGCATCAGCAGAAATGAAAATATGATGAAAGCAATGACTCACCAGCACAAAAAGATATCGGTAATCACTTCGACTGAAGTAAAAAGTGCAAATATTATCCAGTACATCATCCATTTCACCTGTTTGAAACAGTTTACAGAGTCAGCAGGCAAACAAACAGGTTAATGAGCTCAAATGATGGAAATACATCAGAGCTGTACTCACATATTCTCTCACATCTTTCGATTTAACAGCTTTATATGAGGAGTACGCCGGGTAAAGGGTACCAAACACAAGCCTGTGAAAATGGCAAAAAGCATGCTTAAAATTAATACACGGACTATTTGATATTTTTTCAGAACAGGAGTATTTGATATGAATTTTTAATGTTGTATTTTAAAATATATGATATTTCATTAATTATAATTAATAATTAGCCAAACAACAATATGTTGCCTTTTTGTTGTTTAGTGTATTATTATTTTTTACAGTTATTTAGCAGTCAACAAGTATTCTAAGTTTAGTGTATAATAAGTTGTTTTGTCAAATTGCATTTATTGATTACTCATTAGCACTTTACAATAAGGTGTCATTTGTTAACATTATTTCATGTGCTACTAACATTTATTACAGTATTTATTCATCTTTGTTAATAGCAGTTAACGAAAATTACAGTTATAAAATTATACTTAATATTTTCTTGTAATTTGAAATATCAAATTATCAATTTTGTTCACAGATTAGTGTAAATAAACAGCAAGTTCCATCTGTGACAACTTATCCCAAATAGTTTATACCCCACATCACCTGTTATAGAATTGATTTAATTTATGCCATTTACCTGATTTGATTTTTTTCCTGGACAATAACAGTGGGTGTACAACTAACATTCAATCGTGCATTTATTTTTTTGAAAATAAATTTTACCACCACAAATTACAGCAATTTTTTTTTATCTGTGATACCCAAATCTCTTCAGAAAACATTTATGGTTAGGGTTTCTTTCTCACAGAAATTCACAAGCAGTATTACAAAATGACATAACAATGGCCACTAATATTCTCATCTAGGCCCACCACTTCCCTGAAAGGAAACCGCTCCACTCCCTTTCCATTATTGATATCTGAGATAACGGCCCCTTAGTAGGCCCGGGGTCTGATTTACTTTCACCCAGAATACAATTCTTTCAGTTCGTGCCTATTGTAACGCCACTGTCGCCCATAAACAGGCGACATGTCTGCACGACCCCGTTTGTGTACCAGGTTTACATTCTGCATGCTTGATAAAAATAGACCCGACAAGTGAACGCTGTTCAAGGGCGCAAAGAGAAGCTCAGAAGCTCAACGGGAGGGAACGAATACCGTTTGCACGGCGGTATGGGTTAAAAGGGTGATTGGAAAGTGCTAGATAACCAAAAAAAGTGCCCTGCACCTGTGTTTAAGCATTTCAGTTTAGCACTATTCCAGTGTCCCCCCTCTCTCCAGCCAAGCAACAGCTGCGTCTCTGACCCGATCAAATGACCGAGCCGCGGACCCAATCCAGACGCCGCCGGAGACCCACAAAACAAAACATTTCCGACTACATAGAGCCCACTGCACACTATCTAGGGCACGCCAGGCAAAAACACCGGTTTGTTGTCTATTTTTAGACTCTTCACACAGCTAGTTTACAGCACAAGTGTTGGCAAACGCGCGATGTCATCGGATATTGTGATCTAAAATGAATTGAACGGCTATTTAGAGATTTTGCACGCACAGCAAGAGAACTGACAGAAGCGTTCACACGTAAAAGACATTTGCACGGAATAAATCAAACCGCGCTCGTCAATTAAATAAAGTAGCGACAGTGAGAAAACACTTCAGTTGCTTGACCCATCCCATTGTCTTTATGACACATCAAAGACCTGCTTTACTGTATGGACGACTCCGGACAATGACTCAATATTAACCCTATATTGTGCATTCCCAATGAATCCAAGATTCTGTCATTAAAAGTGTTACATAAAACGAATTGCTTCAATAGCTGAGCAATATCCTACATAATTCACCGTGTCGCTTGGTGTCGGATTCTCATTTTGGAAAAGCATCAATTTGCATTAGCTTGCAAGTGTACAGTAACCTAAGGTAACCTTTGTAATAGCCTTTCAACATGTAAACACAATCACCAAAAGACTAACCAGGACGAATCGGGGCCTGATACATAACCATATGTGATTTCATTCTGTCTAGTATTAAGAGGTGCCCTAGAAACCCCTGCGTTTTCGCCTTAAAAAAACTGAAAAACAATATATACGTATACAGATTACGCACTGGATTTTCATGCAAGCCCGTGAAAATGCTTTACAAGAGCAGAATAAAGACTTACACCACAAGCCTAGAAATAATCCAGGAGACCATTGCGCTATGAGAGCGGCGTGTTGTCAACAGGGAGGAGTTTCCTTCGAGACTGTTGTCGGCATTTATCGTTTGACAGACGCATCGGCGCAGGCGCTCTGCTGCGAACATGTGGCTTATAGATAATGGACAAAAATAATAAACGTAACGGACAAAAATAAGATACGACCCATAATCAACTGGAATGGTTTAAAAACCTAACAAGCTGCTAAACCATACTGCATACTGCATTCTTTCTCCTCAAACGCTGTTAAGGCAGATGGCTAATGTCACATTATGCCTAAAATGCTCGTAAGGTTTCTGGTAACACACAAATGTACATAATAAATCAACCCTTTGAAATAATCTTCTGATAACAAACATCCCGCGTGGTTATAATACATATGATACAAAAATAAAACAGAGCTTCTATAGAGAAGTAACCTAGATTCAGTCAAAAGATCAGGTTTCCTTCACAAAGCTGTGGGTGAGCGAACACAGAGGGAGTCAAAAGGACAGAGGCTGAGGTAAGTAAAGTAACCCTCTGAGAATCCCAAAGGACCCTGCTAAAGCAGCAGATAATAACAGTTAATAACAACAAGCAGGTATACTGTATTACTGTAAAAACCCGAATGCTATGTAGAATTACGACTTTTAAGTTTCAAACATGTGTTTCGCCTGTAAAATTTTATTAGTGTTATGAACATATTTCTCCAATATACAAAACACAGTTTTGTGCAGACGTGAAGGTTTTTCCACAACAGCAAAGATCTGAAATGATGCAAAATAATCAATTTGGTTCGGGAGATTATTATTGAGTCGTCATACTGTGCACAATTTATGCAGAATAAGCAGATGTTAACTGGTCACGCCAAAACTAATTATAAAGCCAGGACGCACACAGAGTTGTGTTTTCATATGAAGACATAATAGAATTACAGTAAACTGACTATTCAGCTGACCAATATAAAAATATCCAACTTAAAATATAACAGAAGAAACTGTAACAAAAACTGTCAGCCATTTCTTATCATCAGGGGAACATCTGTTATGCATTTCAGTCATCTAAAAGCAAAGGCTTACTAAACAATATTCATTATTAATAACATACAAAGATGTTTGTGCATTTAAACCATAACAAAAGTCCAAAAGTAGCAGAAACAGAACAAAAACGCCAAAGTCTGAAACGACTTGTGCGTAAAAGCCAGTCAGTTTTTCATCGAGCACAACCATTCCTTTATTCCGAAGCCCCGTTTTATAACTTTACTTACAAAATAACAATGCAAACAGATATATCTTTATGTTCAGTATTTGTACAAGATTTACAGGTAATGTCTTCCATGAATTTGTCCCACTCAGTAAAAACCAATTTGCCAGATATAGGAAAGAGCTATTCACTGAGCCTAAATAAGGCTTGAGATAAAACTGTAAATTAGACAACAGAGACAAAACGTTTTCGACAGACACCGATATGACACCACTGCACGATAGATTCTTGGACAAGCTGCTTGGCTATAGGCATAGATTCAAAAACATCTAGATATAAAATGGGTAAAAAGTGAATGATTTGAAAAAAAGCCATCCACCTGCTACCATACAACAACTAAATATCCGGCTTCGCGGTTTATTACGGTACGCCGTGTAGAGTTCATTTTTATTTCAATATCTACTACTCATGTTGTTTTGTTCAAGTCCAAATTGAGTGCGAAATAAAATGTGCCGAAGTGTTTTCACGGGTAAGAAAAGCTACAGAGCAAGTAAGATATGTTGTCTATGCCTATAGAGCCGAAGGGTAAAAAAACACAGGTCTTTTAGCTCCTCAGGGCTGCTAGTCTGGACTGCATCTCCTCGATATCTTCTTCTTCTTCTTCTTCTTCCTCTTCTGAGGCTGCCGTGGCTCCAGCCGGCACTGGATCGGGCAGGGGATCTGTGACTTTGCTGGGAGCCTTTCCAAGTGCGCCTGTTAAAAAAAAGCAATTGTTTCATCTTGGGTTTGCGTCATAAATATATAATGAAGAAATACATCGTGTGGTAGGAAGTGTGATAAAATGGCAGACGTGGTTAACAACATTTTTAGGTTTCATGAACTGAATAATTAATATACCAGCTTACTCAAATTCTTTTTATTAGAGTATGTTTTATGAGAAAATACAATTTCAGTCTTCTTGCTTCCAAATTTCATGTCTAATAAATGTGCTACCTACCTAAATTTGTGACATTTACTGGTCTTTTTCACTTTCAAAAGTGTAAATATAACAGTATTTTACTTTAAATATGTTTTCTACTGTATGTATCAAAGATGTTTTCCTCATTTTTACATCTTTTATGATCGCTTTTGATAGTTTGGTTGATGGTTTTGTGGTATCTTACCGGCTGTAATCTCAAAGAGGATCTTGTCAACTTCAGCCTCCGCTGCTTCCTCCATTTCCTCCTCATCATTCATCCCTTCCAGTGTATCCTCCAGCATCTCCTCTATGATTCCAGCCTGTGTTGTGCGAGTGCTCCGCGTTAGAGATGCCATTTCTGTGTAGAATATCAGAAGAAGTGTTCACGCACGTACCTTCATCATCTCTTTCGAGAGTTCTCTCATGGTGGCTTGAATCTCTGGGAGTTTAACCAGACTGTGCATGGCCTTCATGACCTCTGTACTCTTCTGCATGGCACCTGCCACTCTTAATACAGCTGTAATGGGAAACCGGTGAACAAATGTATGAGCAGCATACACATGGCAGCTATAAAACCCAAAGCATAACTCATTCACCAGCATGCTTAAAATGTTGTTCTTTTTATCACATTGGTTCCCCTTTTTTCCATTTAACGTTTTTTTGATTGCAGCCAATTCAATTCAACGATCAAAACGTTTTTGGAGTAGTGGATCAGTGGAAGAGTGCTTTTGTAGGCGTTATATTTTTTAGTCGATTTTAATTGAACATACAGAAAACACATTTTTGGGGCTCCAAGGAAAAACTATACCCACACAACTGATTCTTCATGTTGAGCAGTACAGAGTTCATTTGAGCTTTAGAGGCGTACAGCTTGTTGATCGCTTTCTTCGAATGAATCATCTCTTTTGCCAGTACGATGCAGACATCTTTCTGTCCCTTCTTAGCAGCATCTTTGATCGATCTTTTCACCTTCTCCTCCTCTCTTTGAATATCTTTGGGAAAGCATACAACAATATAAACAATTACAACGTGTGCTAAATTTAGTTACTCAACTTAATTTAATTGCAGTAGACAGCATTTGTCAAAATAACAAGAGTTATGGCGTATTAGGACCTCACCTCGGATCTGTCTGTCAATAACCCTCATTTCTTTCCTGATTTTGAGAGACCATTCGTTGATCTATGGAAAAGAGAGGCAGACAGTTTGAGATCAGCTACCTGTTGTGATTGGATTTAACCAGAGGCGTGTAAAGACAAATTTGATCATTTGGGTTTTTTAAAACAACCCACGTACAGACCACAGAATTAAACCAATTTTTTTAAAGTGCTTCGTTTTAAATCGCATTACGTAATAGAGCATGTTACCAACTAGTATGACAAACAAGCTATTTATAGGCCTGCTATTATTTAGCATTTAATAAAAACCGTTAACTCCCGGCGTCCTCTATCGTCGATGTTTCACTTACAAGGTCTTTCGGTGGTTTCTCTTGCGTTTTTCCAAAAAGTCCCATTTTGAACTTGCGAATTAGATAGTTAAACAGCGACGAGCTCAATCAAAATAGTACATTACAAGTCCACTTCCTGATTCCAGCCTCTCGACGTATGACAACATAGGTAATTTCCGGTTTACTTTTCATAATAAAAGCACGGTTTGACGTGTATTTTGATATCGCGTGAAATGTTTACGTCGAAATAGACATACAAAATATTTCAAACTATTTAAATTATATTATTAATAAAATATTAAGTGAACAATTTTTTTTTGCATACATACATATATATTTATATAGCCTAAATAAAATATATTTGTTTATTTACTTATTAATAGCATAGGTTAATAGGACAGTGATGTGAACATTAAACATTAATTAGGAAGCTAAATACTTTTTAAAACGTATTTGTTATTCTTTGTAGTCATTCAGTTTCATTGTCTGCGGCTCATTGGGAAAGGCTTTGGAAACTGTACTGCTTAACCAACAGAGTGCAGAGCGCCCTTTGATGGAGAGACTCTTTTGCTCTCACCAGGCTTTGAACATTTTAAATTATAGTCTGATTCTTACAGACATGAATTGCGATGAGGCGCAGCTAAATTGCTAAATAAAAAATAAACTCCTGATAATAATAAACATATTTAATAATTAATTTACCCCGTAAGGCAAAAGTCATAAAAAAATAAATAAATAAATAAAACAGTCTCGTCTCAGTTATAGTTGGGTATTTTTTTTATTTTTATAAATTTGACAGTGTTATATATATTCTTGTGTATTTTAATCACCACATAATAAACTCATTTGGCAACGCCTTTCTTTAGTATTAACTATTAATAATCTCCCCTCCGTTATAATTAAATATTTTCGATTATAATGTTGACAGTGTTAAATCTATACTTTTATTTGCTATTCTTATTTATTATATGTATTATACAATTTATTTGTCACCAAATAATAAAGCAATTTGGCATGAAAATAATAATCACCCATCAGTTATAATTGGGTATTTTCGATTATAATTTTGACAGTGTTAAATATGTAGCCATGTATGTATTTATTTTAATCACCAAATAATAAACCCATTTGGCAGCGAATAACCATTTGAAAATAATATAATAATCTCCTTTCTGATATTTTCGACTATGAAGTTGGCAGTGCTAAATATAACCTTTTATGTATGTATGTATTTTAATAACCAAATAATAAAGCCATTTTGGCAACGCCTTCCTTTAACATTCAAAGAGATGGCGGTGCTAATTATATCCTTTTATTCTTAATATAATTCCTTTTTATTTATTTGTTTATTTCCATCAGCACATCCAGTGATGGACCCCTGACTTTCTTTCTCATAGGTCGTTTAACTGCACGGTCATTCCCAGTGACGTAAAAATGCGAGCTTCTTTAGCCAGGTTCTAGATTTTTCGTCCTTATCTGGGACGCTGCGCCAATCGAACTGCTGGTTGGCGTCCAGTAGCCAATCGGAGCCGCCTGTGGGCGGGGTTTGGCTGGTTTCCATTCTCTTGACAAATGCGCAGGTTTACCCATATTGCCGGTTGACAATATCAGTGGAGGCTGCAAGAATGCAGTAGAAGCGTTCTCTGCTAGGATTAGAGAGGAAGAGTTATCTATAAAAAGCTCGATTTACATAATAGCGAGTAATTCTTCTAGCGCACATACTGTAGAATAGGGGTGTTGTGTTCTCACCCAGCTGCACTGTTAAAACTGGACCGGAGGTGTTTAGAATAAAGAAATAAGGACTGAACATGTCTGTGGTGGGAATTGATGTGGGTTTCCAGAACTGTTACATCGCTGTTGCCAGGAGCGGCGGCATTGAAACCATTGCAAATGAATACAGTGACAGATGCACTCCGTAAGTATAGCGTTGCCATCCCTGTAAAATGATGCTGTGTGTTGTTACGCAACGTTTGCTGTTGCTGTGGCCGTGTTCCCGATCCAGTGCATTTTGCTCCTGCGACTTTGTCCGAAAGATGCATCTCCATTTTGCATGAATTTCCGAGCGTTAACCAAGTACTAACCGCTGTATGAGACTTATCAGTGTCTGCTACGCCCTGAAACGTGTCTGAGAGCAATGCTAAAGCAGGCTGATTTGTGCTTTTATTTATCCAATCAGCAACGCTGAAGTCCTCCTTTGACAATGTGAACAAGAGACATGGACGGCGTAATTCCCAGCTGTCATTCACACGTCCAGTCGCTCGTGAAATGGATTAGAATGACTGTTTGTGGCTTTTCACAAGTGCATGTGGTGCACGAGCACGGCACGTGAACTGGATAATCTGACACCCTTCGTGGGGTGAATCCACGAGACTGTGACCGCGGAGTCGTGCAGGTTGTTCGGTCGACAAATCCACACTCTCTCGTTTGGGCGCGGCAGCACATGCAATCAAAATAAAATGGTGTAAAATTAGATATGTTCTTGGACATTTTTCATAGACTCCGTTTTGGACATTTGGCTCAAAAGGAAATCACGATTGAGCTGTTGTAGGGGGTCACTGCGGTGCTTATTTAAATCGAATTATATTGTTAGCGCATCCTCAGTTTATCCTGCAACACTAGTTACAGATGACACTAATTCTTCAAATATAACGTGTTATATATAGTATACTGTTAAATAACTCGAACCACAACACAACTTGACCTGCCATTGGTTGTAATACAGCAATAATTGCACTGAAATTAATCAAAGACTATGACTGGAATGTTCTTTACTCAAATGTAGCTTTTATTTGATTTTCTTATAATGTTTTTTTTTAATTATGATATTATATGACACCTAAAACTCCTTACTCTTCACACCATAACTCAATACTTCATATCAGTTAATATACTGTATAATAAAACTATTATTATTAGTTGTTTATAGACTATAAGATACTATACTAAGAGATACAGTCTTACAGCCGTGCTACAAATTTTTGACAAGAATTATTATTAAGGCAATACTAGGAATGTTAGGCAATGTTATTTTCTTTCTAAACATCTACATTGAACATTTCTGCATTTGGCAGATGCTTTTATCCAAGTACAGAGTTTCAAAGCTGCATGTCTTTCTTCCGTGGAGCACAAAATATTTATATTTTGAAAATTGTTGATAGATGTTGAACAGCTTTATCCAAATGGCTCCAAATGAGTTAGATGGTTTTTTCCAGTTGCTAATTGGTTTGATTTTTACAAATAATTTCCAGTCATTATTCTAGTGGTTATGAAACGCAGAAGTCACCTTGCTGACTCTTTTGAAAAAAAATTATATTGAAGGCCTCTACTTGTTAGCAGTCTTGACATGCCTTTTCAAATCTTAAAAGCTTTTTTCACACTTTAACATGGTATGTGACTCAGAAAAGCCTTGTGATAAGTGCTCTAGTGAAGACGCTGTCCAAGGTGCTGATCCACACCCTGCACATCCATGTTCTATAATGGAGGGTGTCGTCATAATGTAATGGTACATTTATAAACATGTAATCTTTTCCAACAGAGCATGCATTTCTCTGGCCTCTAAAAACCGGACCATTGGAAATGCTGCTAAAAGTCAGGTACAAAATGCTGTTCATTTCATGTTTTCTAACTTATTAACATTTTAAATGTTTGCTAATTATAAAATTAGGTGGATATTAACCGGTAAACATGCCCTCTACAGATCATAACTAATTTTAAGAACACGGTTCATGGCTTTAAGAAGTTTCACGGTCGAGCTTTCGATGACCAATTTGTTCAAGGGGAAAAATCCAAGTTGCCTTACAGCCTTCACAAACTGGACAATGGCAGCGCTGGAATAAAGGTGATGTACTGTGTTTTGCCATCACTTTAAAAACTCTTTTGCCATGCCAAAATGTAAGTTGTTGTGGAGAAAAACATGCAAAAAATGCTTAGACAAAACAACAGTGTGCATATTACAAAGTTTCTACAGGAATACAATGTTCTCAAGAAGCAGTAGTGTGAAACCTCTAGAATGTTGAACATGTTAGAGATGGTCTTACATTTTCACGGTCACAGGTACGTTATCTGAATGAGGACAAGGTGTTTACCATCGAGCAGATGACTGCTATGTTGCTCACCAAGCTGAAGGAAACTTCTGAGCACGCCTTGAAGAAGCCTGTGGTGGACTGTGTGATATCTGTGAGTGCTTCTGAATCACTGAAGCTAGCATATTTCCAGTAGTGCTGTTGACATGCCTGTCATCTTTTTGGCATCTTTGGCTTTTCTCCAGGTCCCCAGCTTCTTTACGGATGCAGAAAGGAGATCCCTGATGGATGCAACTCAGATTGCTGGACTGAACTGCTTGAGGCTAATTAATGACACAACAGCAGGTCAGCAAAAGTATATAACTAAACAGAGAAAATAACTTAAAAATAGTAGCATCTAATATACTTGTTTTATTTAAATAAAACATATTATTTAACATTCATAAGTCAACCTAAATACATTGATTTATACCAGCAAAACTGGTTTAACTAATGTTTATGCATTAAATAACGTAGAAGCAGCTCTTTAAAGGGATAGTTCACCCAAAAATGAAAATCTGCTCTCATGTAGGTGATCCCTAAATGCAAGTCAATGGTTACCATCACAGGAACGTAAAAAAAAGCATAAACAAGAAACAAAATGAATACCTGTGGCTTGTGGCCATATTTGAAGGTTTTTTGAAGCAAAATGATCAGTCTGTTCACGAAACAGAACATTATTTACAGCACAATTACTTGAAATCAGATGTCCTTTTAGTGAACTATTTGAACCAATTCATCAAATCGGACAAAACCTTCTGAAAGCAGCATAGATCTACAAGTTACCCTGTCAAAAGTCTGAATGAACCAAAATACCCAAATAATCCTATGACGCCCTTTTTTTTGCCAGCTCATTCAGTGTTTCAGTTCCTCCAACAGTAAGAGAACTGAGGAAAGAGTTCAGACTTGGGCCATAAATGAGCTGCTTATACAAGCATGCGTAAACCAAGAGCATACAGTAAATGAAGGGGAGAAATCAAAGTTTCCATGGCTTCTCATTGTTAATGTTAAAGGTGAGCTGAGCTTTAAGGTAACAAATGTAATCTAATTTGTAACTGAAAGAAACAGGCTGCATGACTATTATGCAGATTTAGTGTTAAAGATTGATTTGGATATTGTACATATGCTAGGGATTTCAACATGATATTAACTCTAAATGACTAAATAAGCTGAACACACGTTATATATAATCTGAACAAATTCTCTCTCTCTTTCTCTCTCGTTATTGCTGTCATGACAATAATTAGGTTGCCAATCCCCTGATCTCTCTATGTGTGAGGGTGTTGCGGAAGCAAAATTAATGTGTGATGGCCGATAAAAACATGATTCATGGATCGAGTGATTACGGTTTCCTTCACTTGTTTAATGATGTTTTCAACATCTTGGACAGAGTAACTGTTTGCAGTAATAATACTGTTGGCCAGTGCTCCCTGCTGAATAACTAAACAGTTGTTTGTGTTGTGCACAAGTGGTTTGAATAACTGCACTGAGTATTTTTTACTGCTAACTTCTCCTCCAGCCATTTCATGGCAACAATTTGAAGCAGGATATTAGCTACAAAAAAATAAGTCGGCATGAAAAGGCTGAATTTAATGTTCATAGTAACTCAGTAGTCTGAAACCAGCCAAAGTTAGTAAAGGAATAATGTATGAGCTGGTTATTATCATGAAGTAAGAAATTAAAAGGAAAAAATAGTAATTGTGGCCTTATTAAATTCTTAATCAAAGAATCACATCGTGCCCAAGTGGACCGTGTTCTAGTACAGAAGTCAGAAAACCAAAACAGAAGCATGCATATGGTAGCAATACCAGTTGATTAAAAAGACATACAAATTGGTATTTTGCACAGATAATATCATAGTATCATAGAGGTTGTTTAGTACTGTGCACCACTGAGTTTATTGAGACAGGAAAACAAAAGTGTTAATAAACAATATACTGTTTCTCTTCTGTTGATCCACTATATGAAGCTGGAGTTGCAATTCCTCCAAGATTTTGAACTGGCTTTGCAGTGTGATCGATTTCAAAAGATCCTACTGGGAACTCTGAATTTCTTCTGAACTTCTGAATACAAATGCAACACAGCATAAGAATCCATTTATTTGTTTTATGACTCGTTTAGTGAATTTTAGCCAAAAACCATGTAACCACAGCAACTTGAACAAAAAGGTTACAAATTAGAACAAAGTGAGCATTAGTTCTATTTTGATCCCTAACAAAAATTTTAATTGTTAAATCGTAGCGGTGTTGTGCTAATTTGTTCCCTTTATTTTTATAATATATTATTTATACAATATATTTTTAAATAATATTTATGAATATTCTGTTGATTATTAAAATCCACAAGGCATTGCTATTTTTCGCTTTTCTTGTTGCAGTGGCCTTGGCCTACGGCATCTATAAACAAGATTTACCAAACCCAGAGGAGAAACCCCGTAACGTTGTGTTTGTTGACATTGGCCACTCATCTTATCAAGTCTCTACTGCTTCCTTTAACAAGGGAAAATTGAAGGTCTGTGCCATTCGTATCTTTTTATGGGATATGCTTACTTCGAAAAATGATGTTTAATCCTTCACAAAGCATATATCAAAGGTGCTATCAAAGCCTTCTTACTTTCAGGTGTTGGCTACATCATTTGACCCATATTTGGGTGGACGCAACTTTGATGAAATGCTTGTGGAATATTTCTGCGAAGACTTCAAAAACCGCTTCAAACTCAATGTTAAAGACAACCCAAGAGCTCTTCTAAGGCTCTATCAGGAGTGTGAGAAACTGAAGAAACTCATGAGTGCGAACTCTTCTGATCTCCCTCTCAACATTGAGTGCTTCATGAATGACATTGATGTCCATGGGAAGATGAACAGGTAATTCAGTGTTTTTTTAAAGTTTTGCTCCAAAATTAGCATAGAGATTAGACTACCGAAGTGCTTTTCTCTCAACATTCACATAACCTTTTTCGTAAATACTAGAATTTATTAGCTGGTGTAAGTAGGTACAAAGTGCTGAAACATGTCATTGTGATTGGACACAGGCCTCAGTTTGAAGAGATGTGTGCTCATCTTTTGATGAGAGTGGAGGCGCCATTGAAATCGGTCATGGAACAGTCAAGTAAGCAGCAGCCACTGGCCTAGTTCACCAACACAGTTGTACAATTTAAATCCATTGCTAATTTCCATTCCTCCTGGAACAGAGCTTAGCAGAGACGAAATCTATGCCATTGAGGTGGTGGGCGGAGCCACCAGAATCCCAGCCATTAAAGAGAGAATCTCAAAGTTCTTCGGTAAAGACATCAGCACTACACTGAACGCAGATGAGGCTGTAGCACGCGGATGTGCGTTACAGGTAAAACTTAACTCTTAAAGGTGAAGTATGATGAAAATATGACTTTTTCTGTGTTTAAGCGCTATAATTGGGTGCATCTACCCCCCAAAAAAACAACCCGTTAATTTGTTTTTGCAAATTAACTTTCTCTTTCTCTGCAAATTTGTGAAAAAACAAGAAGCTCAGATTTCGTTCCTCCCACCCTGATGTAGAGAATGGTGTGTGTTTTTAACACTAACTTGCCGAACACAAAGGAAGATATTTTGAAGGAAGTTTGTAACCTGGCTGTTCCTACTATGGAAGTCAATGGTGACCAAAACAGCCTGGTTCCAAACTATTCCTTTTGATGAAATCCGAGGGTCATCAGGTTCAGATTTTATCTGAAAAATGTTGATTTGTGTCCGAAGATGAACTAAGGTGAGGTCTTAGGGGTTTGGAACAACATGAGGGCGAGTAATTAACAACTTTTATTTGTTTTTTTATTTTTGGGTGAACGTACCTTTAAGAATGCACGATTTCAGCATGATTGACATGATCATCAAAACCAAACAAATACACAAGCTGTAAAGGTGCAGTGCTATTCTGGAAAAGGAGGCGGGGAGCATTTGCATTTAAAAAGACATGCATGAAAACAGTGTTCTGCTTCTACTCAAAATAGGCATCTTCAAAATAATATAATAAATGACCTGTGGGGTATTAGGAGCCGAAACCTCACATTCTGAGGACACCTGAAGCATATGTTATATATTGATGAAAGGGGCGTAATAGGTCTCCTTTAAAGACACAAAATTCAAGACCTTAATCTGAACAAACCCATCAATAGCACTTATAATGGCCTTGATAACAGGAATTATAGATGTCAGCACAGAAACAGCAGAGGTGTGAGAGCGTGATACTGAACAGTTGAACAATACTTATGCCAGTTCCCTGGGGAGTCTGTTGAGTCTGTGGGAGAGGTGTAGAAACAAGATGAAATCTCTGTGATGCATGCAACGCTGTATCTGATTCCTTACACTAATACCCCATTTAGACAGCTTATGTAACTGCATTTGCTTGTATATCATAAACGTTTATTTTTGTGTGTGTTTGTGTGTTGTAAGTGTGCAATCCTGTCTCCAGCCTTCAAAGTCCGAGAGTTCTCCATTACAGACGCAGTTCCCTTCCCGATTACTCTTCGCTGGAAGTCTCAGACAGATGAAAGTGTCGGGTAAGAGCCTTCACGTTTAAACCCTTCACATTTTAATACTGTTTGAATCCAGTGCCGGTCTCTGAATTAAGAATATCGTGTCCCAATTATTCTCTGTACAAAGTGATTATTTGTTGAGCTCACTAAGCAAAGCATAAGTTAAAGTTCAGGATTTAAACAAACCACCAACCTTAAGAATCAGCAAATGGCTCGTTTCAATGAATGATGCATTCAATCGTGCGGTTTATTGCGGTGTGAGGTGTGATATTACATTTCTTGGCAATCACAATTTGATTTGCACCTGGTGGGCCATAAAAAGACTTACGTGGCAGAAGGGACCCAAGCCATCTAGGCATGAGAAACTAATACAGACCAACAGCACCTAGCAACCAACCATATCCTCCTAGCAAATGCATAGTAATGTGCTGAAAGCTACTGAAAAGCAGCCACGTACAGCAGCAGTGAAACTGTTCAGCATTGTGGCAGCATTACTTACAAAAAATATTGTTTATTTGCATAGCTGGGGTAATTTATACATATTTATATATCTTTAAAAAAATCTTAACAATAAAGTTTTCCACCTGTTAATCTATTTTAATAGCAAATGTATATGTGTAACTGTCAACTCTACAAACATGATAGATTATAAAGCTTTTTTCTGTTGCAATTATATGCATTATGTAAAAACATTTTTACCATCCAAATTTGTTTTATGGGTTAAATCAGGCTGAAATAACTCTTTAAATTGACAATTGCAGGTTGCCATTTTGTACAGTGCAGTTTTAGAATGTAATGCTTAATATTTGAATATTAAATTGCATAATAATTTAAAATATTTACATTTAAAATAAATGCAATAATTAATAAATTATGTATAAATAAATGTTTTAGAACATTTTTTAAGATTTGAATTCCTTTAAAAGTTTTTGTTAAGGTGCTAGGAAAAGCTGTGGTAACATAATACAATAGAAATTTTGTACAAATTAAGCAAATAAGGAAAAAAAGGAAGTGATTGGTACGTGTTTTTTGTTTGATATTGAAACTTTATGATAAAAAGTTATGAATAAAGTAGTGCTGTCAAACGATTATTTGTAATTAATTGCATTCAAAATAAAAGTTTGTGTTTACAGAATATATGTATTTGTGCTCTGTGCATTATATATATATATATATATATATATAAATAAATATAAATACACACACATACAGTGTAAAATATGAAAATATTGACATGCATATAAATGTATATATTTCTATTCTTATATTTACATTATATATAAATATAAAATATAAATACATAATATATTTTTATTCATGAATTTAGGTGTGTTAAATATACACAGTACACCAAAAAATTATTAAAAAAAAGTAATTCATTGATCATAAATCATAAATATTCCACAAAAGAAATACAAACTGTTAATGTTTGATTGCACTGTGAAATCTCTTAGAATGAAAATCTTTTTCGTCTTCAGGGAATGTGAGGTGTACAGTAAGAACCACGCAGCACCTTTCTCCAAAGTCATCACCTTCCACAAGAAGGAACCTTTTGACCTGGAAGCGTTCTATAGTTCTCCGCATGAGCTGCCCTATCCGGATAGCAGAATAGGTGCGTATTACTGCGTGGCATCTTCAGTATCATGTCGATTACATTTTATCGTGGCATTCTTCAACCAGACTTTATTTAAGCTTGTATAGGAATCAGTATAGAATGATTTACTTTGCGTTTTAGTCAGCCCTAGCCTAATTTACGACCAAAATGAGAACTAATCACTCTGGTGCAAAGCCCAGGAGACCCTTAAATAGTCATTCATGGCCTCATTTGATTAAGAATGCCCTCGGCATTGTGATCCATTGTGTCCGAGCACCTGTTATATCTTTAACACACTAACTGAAGTGGGTTAGGGTCAGGCCTAATCTCAGGGGAGTGTCACAGAGGTGTCAAAATACACCTAACAGCCAGGTAATTAGGACTGAGACATGACGTCCCCAAAGCTCTAACTCCCTTCACATCATACACCCTCTTCATATTCGGTGTAATGTATGTCAGTGTGTGAGGGCCTAATACACTCACCATATGGCAGGGTTAGAAATCAACTTATCAACTTATATAAACCTATTCCCCTTTTTTAAGTGTTTGTTTATTTAGGAAATACCTGTAAAATAACAGTATTTTTATTTTATTTTATACAATGTTTAATAAAAACATCTGTCAAGCATCTGTCAATTTTTATGATTATGTAGTTATTATTATCAACATTATTTTTGTAATTCTATATATGTTTCTGTGCAATTTAAGAAAAATATGCTATTGAATAATATAGTATTTTTATGTATAAAAATTCCTGAATTCCTGTAATCTGGGGGCAGTTCTTACACAACAGCCAGATATTGTTAGTACTTTCTGTGTCACGGAGGCAGACAGGAGATGAATGATCGAGGTTAGTCCCAGTGTAGCGTGACGGAAGACTCAAACGCGGAG
>JAUYWG010000053.1:17868270-17909972 GCA_034779775.1 Enteromius afrohamiltoni
GCTTCCATGAGCTAATGTCTGGTGCTAAACAGACGCCTGCTTCCTGCTTAAATACCTGCGTGAGGTTACTTCCGGGTTCTCGTGACCTCACGTGATCCAGTGCGTGTGACATTCTGTTAGAGTTTTGCGTACAATTTAATTATTTATTTTTTATTATTTATATTATAATTATTTATTATTTATAATTGTTATTTTTTGAACATTTTTTATTTTCACATTTTACTTTAATCAGGACCATCATAATAGATTGAATATCTTTCTGAATTTGGGGGGAATTTTTGTCGATTTTGGGTGGTTTGACGATTTTTGAATGTGGATTGATTAAAATAAATTGCTAAAAGTCGTTTTTCCGGTTGCGTTCAGGCCGCTTTACCATACAGAATGTCATGCCGCAGCCTGATGGGGACAGTTCAAAGGTCAAGGTGAAAGTGCGTGTGAACATGCACGGCATCTTCAGCGTGTCCAGTGCCTCTCTGATAGAGAAGCAGAAAGGAGAGGCAGAAGAGGTGCAGATGGACACAGAACCGACTGTACAGAATGAAGGCAGGCCTGAGGATCAGGTAGGAGACACTGATTGACAAAATATATTCATTCTTCGGGTAAATAAGGTTAATCTCAAATGAATGTAATTCTAGATATGTGGAATTTTAGCATTCCATTGATACAAGAAATGTGAAAATGAATGATTAGTTCAACCAAAAATGCAAATTTTGTCATCATTTGCTTGTTTTCTTGTTGTTCAAACCTGAATTACTTTCTTTGTTCCTTGAAACATGGGTAGATGCACAGGCACAACATTAGGGTTCTAAGCAGAATAGTGTTTTAGCTATTTGTCACTACTGGCTGCATTGAAAGTGACACCTCTGTCCTAGAAGAGGAGGAGGAGTGTCATTCCAGAGTTCTGACATGCCATCAACAGCTGTAATTTGGCACAGCAGTTTTTAAACTAGGCCAAAATCTAAAATATCTTAATATGCTGGAAGGTAAGTTACTGGTCAGGTGCACAGTATGTCTAAAAAAATGTATATTGAGAAGCCTAACATCTGTGTTCCTAAAGCATTGTGTAGGTATTTAGAAAAAAACAAATACCCTAACATTTAAAATATTGTTTGGTTTTATTAATAGCTTGTGTCTTTTGGTGTTAAAATAGTACTGTCAGGATTTACTGAAGATGCACAGTGATGAGTTAGCGCTAAAAATGCGTGGACACTGATCTTATTGAATATGCATTTCTAGAATTAACAGGAGGAGAGTATTTAAATGAATCACGCAACGTTATTTACTAACATCTAATTACTGCCACTTGTGCTATTATTTAACGGCCAAGAGAAATGTCTTAAATAGGATTAAAATAGGAAAGGACTGCAGGGAACAGGGATTTTCCACGCATATTAATTTATTATATGTTATCCGAACATATAGTTTGCCAAGCCATATGGTTTTTAATTTGCTTCAGGAAATACCAGGTCTATCAAAACTACTGTACTGCAACCCTTTTTGGCCTCCAGTTCTTTTCAATGCACCGTGGCTTATTTATTTTATGGTTTATTCTCAACTATGTCAATTTGTTCTGCCCTTGGTATATTGCAGTGATCCATATGTAAATGTTCCTAAATTTGCATGTTGTTAGTAAATCAGATCAAAGTTTGTCCTCCCATCTATGCTTTTTTGGAATTACGCTCCATTGCCCTGTTTAGTAAAACTGGCCCTTAATGTTTAGCAAAAGCACCACAGGCTCATTAAGCTTGCATTTTGTTTGATTACAAAAACAGTAATACTGAAGAATATTATTACAATTTAAAATAACTGTAACTTCATAAAAGTGTTTAAATCTAATTTATTCCTGTGACAGCAAAGCTGAAAAAATTCAGTTATAAATTCTGTTTACTGAAAATAATTTTTGTTACATAAATATTATAATCAGGGCTATTATCGATATTTTTTGGCAAAAGTAATGTATATTTTTCAGGATTCTTTGATAGTTAGTGAGTTTATTTAAAAACCTTTTGCAACATTATAAATGTCCTTAATATCACTTTTGTAATTTAATGCATCCTTGTCGAATTAATGAGGAAAAAGTACTTATTTCAAAAACGTACTGACCCAAACACTAATTAATTTGTTAGTATGCAGTATTCAAGGATGCAATACAATACAGGTTATTGCACAAGGCTACACAAACCAATAATACATAATACATGAAGTCAAAGAAAGATGCTCTGAAGCAGAATACCACAGCTGCGTTACATGCTTTTCATTCATTTGAAGGCTTTAATTGTTTGTTTTGTGAATGCGACAGAAGGATGTCTGTATTGTAGTGATTTCTATGCCTCTCGGCCTTAGCTGTTCAATGGTCCTCGGTTGTAAAGGATATTTAAAACAAGCAAATAAATATTCAGCATTGTAAGCTTTTAGTGAAGCTGCAGAATGACTCATGCTGTGTTTACACTTTTGTTAATAGAATAAAATGCAGGTGGACCAGGAAAGCCAAGGAGAACAGCCCACCGAAGAGGAAAAGATGAATAACCCTGGTAGTAAGGTGTCTATCTATCCATTATATTTCTGCATTGTGCTGATGAGAATATGTTTTGCATGTCATGAAAATTGTCAAAAAAAACCCACAAATGGTCCTAAAAATGCTTTTCTTAGCAATTTGTTTAACTGCATTATAGTGCAAAGACAATTCTGTATTATTTAAATGAACAATGTAAGGGTTAACATCTATCTATCTGTCTGTGCGTTTCTTGATAACTGTGTATCTTATCTTTTCTTAAAGGATGGTGATAAACAAGACCAAGGTGCAAGCAGCAGCAAAGCCAAGTTAAAAGTGAAGAGTGTTGATCTGCCCATTTTGGCCAACACCACCCGACAGCTGGATGGAGATGTGCTCAACAACTTTGTTGAATATGAAGTAAGTCATGATTCACTTTCAGTCTGTTCCCCGGAGAACATGTGGATGTTGCGATTAATTTAATTCAGCTCAGCTTAGTTCAAAGCAGCCCTCTTTTTCCATCCTGTGCATTTTTGATTCTCATCTCAAATTGGATCCCCGTTTTCTGCACTTTAGGCAGAATTGAGTTTGTTTATGTGTACTCACTATATCTGTCTCTTGGTAGCTACTACATTTGCCAGCTGAACCGACTGTATCTTGTACTGTGTGTGTTGCTAAACTCATATGAGGGATTTAACGGTTGCCCTAAATATCCACGACAGAGCTCAATTCAGACCTCAGGGAAAAGATATTAGTAGATAATTTCGTCAGTGAAGCGACAGCACAGCTCTAGGCTTTAGAGTCATGTCCTACACTTACTACTTCATCCTTTAGCTTTAAAAAAAAGTGTAATGTAAAGTGCTGTGTAATCTCACACATTAAAACTCTTTAATCAAGGCTGAAGTTTGGCATTACAGCTATATGCTGTTGTATTTTTGTTAGTCAACAAAAAATCACGAATTGACTCTTCTTAATACTGGATATTCTTGGTCTTTTTGTGTTTGTCTTGGTCATTTATTAAAAAACAAAAGTGATGTTACCTATTCCAAAACTCAAAGATATTGGCAATGTTTTATAACCTATTGCATATACACCTTTGTAATGAAACTGGAATTCAGAACATTTCAAATATATTGGCTTTAAATGTAACATTGAATAACAGCACAGTTTAATTATAAGTCAAGTATTTTTATAATAAGTTCACTTTCTAAAAATGTTCTTAAGACAAATAGTGATGATGTAATCTCACAAGTAGTTTTTAAAAAAATTAACTTTTCAGATTTGAAGTACACTACACTTTAAAAAAAGAAGATGTTATTTTTACGGTAATATTCTTCCGTTTAATAATGGTAAAACGGCAAAAAATTGTACACTGTAAAAAGAAAAATTTAGGGTAAAAAAAACGGCAGCTGTGGTTGTCAGTGAAAAAACTTGAATACGGTATCAAAATTTTTGTTTTGTCAATAGTTTTACGTTTTTATTTGAAATTTACAATTAAATACCGTAATTTCTAATAAGAAACTCTAAGAGCCGATTCTTTGTAGTGAACGAGAAGAGCCGACTCCCGCCGGGGAGAGCCAACTCTTCTAAGGGGGTGGGGCTTCATTTGGGATCACCACACTGCAACTCACATGGGAGGACCCACTAGGATTGTACAATTATATGAAAGAAGGAAAGGGAGCCCATGCTTTAAAGATAGCAAGTGTAGTGGTACAGGCCAGGAACACAGAGCGAGAGAGGCTTCTAAAAAAACAGGGCGAATAATTAACTTTACAGAGAGGAGAAATCGCATCAGCCCTTCCAAGGCCGTTCAATTAAAGTTTAAGTAAAATGTTAAATAAGAGTAGCTGTGTATTTTTTCAATGCAAAATAAGAATAAAAAAGTTGCTTACCAACACAAAACATTCACAATTGATAAATTGGGCTAAAATAGAAGGCTCTGGGTGATGCAAAATAAAGAGCCGTTTGGGAGCCGTAAGAGCCGGCGCTTTTAAGGGAGCTGAGCCAAAAGAGCCGAAACGCCCATCACTATTTGAAATACACTGATAACTACCAAACGCATGTGGTTCTGAAAAAGTCTCATGATGAACCAAAGCTCATCAGAAGTAGCTTTTAAATAGTAACGTATACAGAAGGAGCTCAGCGTCATTCACACAAGCACTAAACACCATCACGGAAAGAATTATTAATCTAAAATGTGCAATAAACATTAATTTAACAACATTACATGTAACATACAACCATAATAAACATAACTGATACAACAAAACTAAAAAGAAACATAGTTATTTAAAATAAAAAACATCAAATTCAAACAAAATTTAAAATGCAATGCAGGGAATTCTGGGTGTTCCCCTGTAAATTTAACAGGAATTTACCATTAACCATTTAACGGGTTTTTACCGTTTTTGTCCGTTAAATTCACAGCCATTTTTTACAGTGTACAATGCACATTCAATACAGTTATTTTCACAAGGGTATGTTTGATGTCTATATGTTTGATGAATAAGGTTAGACTTTATTTTAATTGTCCCTGTTACGGTGTCATTTTCAGTGTAAATACTAAGTAATATTAGTTAAGCAACGTACTTACTATAGAGTTAGGATTAGGGTTTGATCCACAATTTACTGTTCCATTACGTGTGATCCTGGATAATTGTAGTGTTTGAGAAGTTTTGTGACTTAATAAGGTCAAGTTACAGTGATCCAGTTTGTTAATATATATTTACTGCATTCTCTCTTACAGAAAAAAATGATCATACAGGACAAGCTGGAGAAGGAGAGAAACGATGCTAAAAATGCTGTGGAGGAGTATGTTTACGACCTGCGAGACAAACTGTGCGGCATCTATGAGAAATATGTCACTGAAGATGTGAGCACATTATCTCTTTGTTGTCTCAGTCAGGACACTAGGGAGCTTTTGCTTTGTTTCTCTGTATAATCTACCCCAGTCTCAAATCATTTTATACTTGGAACAGAGCTTTGTAAATACACTTGGAAATACCAAAATGAAGCTCAGGTAAGACTTACTATGATCTTCCTTTGCAGGAAAGCAACCGACTCACCATAATGCTTGAAGACACAGAGAACTGGCTGTATGAAGAAGGAGAAGACCAGGAGAAAGAAATCTATCAGGACAAACTGTCTGAACTCAAAGTAGGTGCTTTAGTATTCGGGTCATGCATGGTTATTACAGTTGTGACATTTTGCACTATTTATAAATTAAGTTATAGTATTATTTTATATTCGTTTTCTCGGCATGATATATCTCTTATTTATTATTTCTGTGATTCAGTTTTCACCTCTGGAGCTTAGAACAATTGCATTTTTAATATCAAGTGAATGTGCGCTTGTATGTGAAGACACGTTTCTTATACTACAATACATTTTTATTTAATTGCAATAACACCCAGTTAAATGTACTGACCCTCAAGTACTGTCCTTTCTTTGTTCTGCTGAACACAACTGTTTTTGGGTCACCGTTGACTTTCATAGTAGGAAAAAAATACTGTGGAAGTCGATGGTGACCCAAAACAGCCTGGAAACAAATTGTTTTCAGAATATCTTCCTTTGTGTTTGGCAGAACAAAGAAAGTCATGCAGGTTTTGAACTACAGTAAATGATCATTTTTTGGGTGAACTATTACTAGTGCCCTTTGACTACCCATAAAGGTAGTAAAAATAGTCCAAATGTCGTCAGTGGTTGACCTTCATTTTAATGAAGCTATGAGAATACTTTTTGTATGTGAAGAAAACAAAAATAATGAGTTTATTCAACAACGTCTTCTCTTTTGTTTTAGTCTTTTGCACATTCATCCTGTACTGTCATGAGCGTGCATCGAAGAATGACAAGAAATTGTTGGTTCAAGTGGTTATTTTTGTTTTCTTTGCGTAGCTTTATAAAATGATGGTTGAACCACTGATGTCACACGGGCTGTTTTAACAATGTTCTTACTACCTTTTTGTGCCTTGAATGTGGAAGTTTTATTGCCATCTAATTTGCGGGGTCTTGAAATTCTTTAAAAAGATACGATAATGCAAGATATACAGGCAGTTTTCAAATCTGTTCTAGCAGGATGTTCTTGCATTTTGTAGAAGTTTGGTGAGCCCATTGAAGAGCGGTACAGGGAGCACGAGGGTAGACCCAGAGCATTCGATGAGCTAGGCAAGAAAATTCAGCTGTTTATGAAGGCGGTGGACGTGTTTAAACAGAAGGTAAGCTGCAATGCTTAATGGCGCAGTGGATATTAATGTAACATTTTGACATTGTATAGTTCTTTTAATAGAAAATGATTTAAATCTTTTGTTTTTGTAATTAGAAAGCACAGTTCATGCCTGTTGTTTTTTGTATAGGCCTTGGAGTGATGTACAACCTCCTTTCTTATATTCATTAATTGGTTTTATTTGGGATAATTTCTTTGCACAGATCTACTGGCCTAATTACTTTGATAGCTTACACTTTTTTTCACTATCTACAAGTTATTTAATGTTCCTTTTTATGTCTCCCGTTATTTTCGGGGGAAAACATTTACTTTAAAAAAGGTTTTTTAAATCTTTGCCTTTGTATCTGTTTCTTTACTCATTTATTTTGTTATTACAAGGTGACATCTTTATCAGATTAATTGTGTTTGTAACAAATTGCAATTTATCATCAATATTGTTGCATTTAAAGACAATATAGTGCTTAGCACTGAAAATGATTTTATTGAAATGAGATACATTAAATGCTGTGGCCATGTCTGCCGTTTGACCTGCAGGACGAGCGCTACCAGCACTTGAGCGCTGAGGAGATGGGTGTGGTTGAGAAGAGTGTGAGTGAAGCTTTAGGCTGGATGAATGCAAAGATGAACGCCCAGAGCAAACTCGCAATCGCTCAAGACCCAGCAGTCAAAGTAGCAGAGATCATTCAGAAGATTCAGGTTTGTGCACTTTTACAGTAAAAATACCATCAGGCCGACATTAGAATAATCATATCAGTTTCTTTCATGAGTAATACAGCAGATGCAAAAAAAAAAGAAAAAAAAAAAATTATCATTATATTATAAAAATCATTATATTTAGCATGAAGAAAATTAAGTCTAAAAAGGCCAAATGTCTGTTATTTTCGTGACAGGCAGTCACTTTGCATGCTAACAATCTTTAGTGTAATGATTGATGATCATTTTTTGCCTTTATTCTGACTCCTGACAAAAGCTGTAATATGGTGTAAAATAGTAATAAAGTTGGTTATATAATGGATGTGTATATTTATTATGTATATAAATACACACATAAAGCTTATATTTTGAAAACATGTATATATTTTTTATATATAAATATTTTTATTATAAAAACATAACATATTTTTCTTAAATATATATATATATAGTGAGGTCAATAAGTATTTGATCATCCTGTGATTTTGCAAGTTCTCTTAGAAATCATGGAGGGGTCTACAATTTTCAGCATAGGTGCATTTCCAATGTGAGAGACAGAATCTAAAAAGGGAATGGGAAAGGCAATTTTTTTTATGTTGATCAGTTCGATGTAACAGGATTTCATGCCGTCTTGACAAAATGCCAATAAAAAAATTTTACATTTTAATTTAAAGCAGAAAAAACATGTTTACAGCCTGGTTAAAAAAAGGATTTTGGTCTATATAGCTAATGTTGCCCTTCATGACAACTATGAGGGGGGTTAATTCATTTTATAACCTGTCCTTTTAAATTAAATTAAGCCTTAAAGTTCTGCTTAATTAAGGAAGCGGCAACTTGAGTGACAGGTGGATTGCCGCTGTTGTCACCACTGTTGCGCTACGTGGGCGTGGTTTTATCAACCAGCTCCCGCCTCTCTGCCCATTTTCGATAATCTGAGATTAACGCTCAGATATATATATATATTTTTAAAAATTACATTTTATAGTAATCTTATATGTACACATATTTATATGTATACTTTTATTTTGACAGTGGTGTCTGTAATTAAATGTAATATTTATTGCATATATTTTGCTTTAAAGTAATGGGAATTCGATTTTTCACATTACGGCTGTAACAGTTTGTGGGGAAAAATTATGTTGACTAAAAATATATATTTGAATTTGTATTCTTATAGTTCAAAAACAACCAGTAAGCTAAGCAAAGCAGTTTATTCATTTTTAACAGGTTGTGTCCGGTTCTTCCATAACAAATCCTGATATTGTGGTACAGCCTGAGAACACTCCAACCTGCTGCATCATTTAATATATAAACAAAAATCCATCTGTTTTGTGTTGAAATGCAGGAATTAGAGGATGTTTGCAATCCTGTAGTCAACCGACCCAAACCCAAAACTGAGGAGCCCGTAGAAGAGGGAGACCAAAACAACGGGGCACACAACGGCCCTGCAGCACAGCAAGGTGCCGACAGCAAAGGCAATCAGCAATCGAAGCCTCCGCACGGAGAGATGGAGGTGGACTGAGCTCTTCCACACGCAACCATCTGATTCTGCTGCCATTCTCACTTAAGCCACTATTAAACCTTTTCGACTTACACTGAACCGATAGCTGGAACCATTCTCTTTGTGTCCACCACTCAGTTGGTTGTATTTGTGCATCTGTTTGTTGAAGTCTGCTCCTCTGTTGGTTTTCTCTTGTACCTATTAAGGGACTGGATCAGGCTGTTCTTCGAATGTTGCAGCTGTATTGGAAACGCAGTCCGGTTTGGACGACCATGATAGGATCATATAGAATAGTTGTAGTTCAATAGCTGAAACGATGCTGCCGCTCTTAACAAAAAACTATCCCTAGAACAATGTGATGCATTCTGGGAGACCCAAAGGCATTCTTGAGGTGAATCATATCACTTGGTAACTCGCTATGGGAACATGAATTAAAATACTGTCCGATCAATCGATAAGATTGAGGAAAAACAAGCAAATATGTATGCAATACATATAAATATACGGTTTATATTTGTATTTAATATATACATTTCCAAAGGATGTGTTGTCTAGAGCCTGTAAATATTATTTTAGTAATTTGAATTCATGGGTGCTTAGATATAGGTACACTCCTGTTGTTGACATTGCAATGCTTTCAGCTCCGTAGTGTCATAGGAAAGTAGAATGTACTGAGCCGGTCATTACCTTTTTTCCCAGTTTTCATGCAGTCCCATATCAAGTCTTGAGGTTTGATGATCACAAATAATAAAACATGCCTTTATGACTGAATGTGTTTGCTGCCATCTAAATTATTGCGCCAGTGCCAATTAATTCTGTAGTCACAAAATCTAAACAAGAACCGGAGGGTTTGTAGAAGTGTTAGAAGCACTTAAAGGACTTTTATTTATTTCATTTGTATTTATTTTGTAAATACAGGCATGCAACATGGTGCAATTTTTCATAAAAATACATTATTTAAGTAAACAAGACGTTTTTAAATTGATTCGCCACAACAGTTTCCCAAACTGGGATTACTGTAGTGGAACTGTAGGAGGTACTGAATTCATGTAAACTAATGTTAATTCATAAAAGTTTCAAATAAATATTTATACATAAATACATAATTTTACACAAAACACTTACTAAATAGGTTTAGATATTTTGTTTGTAACTGCGTGTGATGTGATATTTGTGATAGCTCCAGATATTTCTAAGATATTTTATAAATTTCCTACCATAAATCTATTAAAACCTGATTTTTGATTAGTAATATGCATGGCTTAGTACTTAATTTAGACGACTTTGATATTTAATATCTTAATATTTGTATTTTTAGATATTACCCCTCCAGAGTCAGATTTCAAATACTATCTCAGCCAAATATTGTCATATCACAACAAAGCGCATTTACTCGGCTAGCAGATGATGTAGAAATCTCTCATTTGAAAAACTGACACTTATAATTGATTTTGTGTTCCAGGATCACATGCAATTTCGATCCCGTTGGTAATTCGGTTGATAAAAAGGTTACTAAATCCGTGACTTAACCGTTATGCTGTTAATCATCAACACAAGCCACTTTTGCGATATAAAAAAGGCCATATTAAAATTAATTGGTATTATTTTTTAAATATACAGCATTGGTACTGAAAACTTGAAATCACCGTAGTAAATAAGACTTTTATTTTGACAGAAGCTGACTTGTTGCGCGTTATTCTATAATCTGATCACCGATTGGTCAGTTTGCACAGCGACGTCGGTTGCGTCATTACGCGCTCTAACGGGCGCACTTTTTCAAAATGGAGGAAAGACAAACATTTTGGAGGGGAATACAAATATACCGATTAAATGCATTTTTATACATCATGCGCAAGTCAAACCATCTCACATTTACGGAAAAATAAGGATATTTTGAACAGAATTACCGAATCGTCGGTTATAAAGTGAAAATGAGTGTTTCAATCGGTGACAAGATTGAGGTAAGTAAAGTTAGTGCGGCCGCTTGCAGCTCCAGAGCCACGCAGCCCGATAGACTTAAAAAAGATAAAGTTCTATGTATCTTTTAAGTTCCTGAAAACATCTAAAACGTTCCCTCGTACGTCTTTAAGTAGGTTTGTTTTACTTTTGTTCTTTCGAGTTTGGGAAACATTGAAAACATAATGTTAAAGAAAGAAAAACTTAAATTCATAAATTAAAGCCGCAAGTCATTCTGATAGTCAGCTCTGGACCTCGCCTTCTGTTCATCCCTCTGCGGTATATTTAGCGCATCTAAAGTGTTTTGGGAATTAGGAGCGTGGAGACGGTTGCTAGGCGACGCGCGGTAGCGTCAGTGTCAGGTAGAGTCGCGGGAGGAGAGCGGGAGAGTGATGAACAGATGTCACTGTCAGATGAAGGTAACTAGTGACGCGTCAACAAAGACTGCACACTGTGCAACGGGCTGCTTTTGAGCTGTCGTTTTTATCCGTGATCGAAACACTGCATGAAACATGTTGGAAGTGATTCGTTCATTCCTGCTAAATTTGACTACGAATGCAAATGATCCAAATGAGGACCGAATTTTGGCTTCATATGTGAATCTTAGAATCGAGGTAGGAGATGACGTTCAGAGTTTTAGTGGCAAAGAAAGTCTCAAGATCCATCTCTTGAAATGATCTTTTTTATATTTTAAATTATGCCATCTAGCTGTTAATGCAAATATTTTTTCTGTGTTTCAGGACTTCAAGGTTCTCACCTTGTTGGGTAAAGGCTCTTTTGCATGTGTGTATAGAGCAAAATCTGTAAACACAGGCTTGGAGGTGGCAATCAAAATGGTAAGAGCTTGTTTTGTGCTTGACCATAGTGCCGATGTTGTGGTTGTGCAGCATCTGTTCAAAACCGTTCACTGTGCCCCATGTGTATTTGCAGATTGACAAGAAAGCCATGCACAAAGCTGGCATGGTGCAGAGAGTCATTAATGAGGTGGAGATTCAGTGTCGGTTAAAGCATCCGTCGGTGCTTGAGGTGAGTCCTAAACCCTTATCACAGACCCACCAGACTTACTTATCAGCTGGTGCTGATTTTATGTTCACCATACATCTTAAACAGTTTGTTTTACTTTTAAATATAAAAGAATAATTGTAAAGTACTTTGCAGGTAATTAAAATCCTAAAATGTCACACAAAAATGAATTTGAATTTTTTATTATTATTATTTATTTCATCACCTTATTTAGCTTATTTCAGTGGGCAGTGGTTTTCAGCCTTTTTGACTGCAAGGCCCTGTTGTCCACATAAAGTATTCCATAGATCACATTTCAGGATGAACTTTTTATATCCGATTGTTCTTTAAGGCTCCCGCTCTTTTTAACCTTTGTTGTTTTACTCTTTGTTGCTGTAGTAGTTTCCATGCTTTACTGATTTAAAGTTAAACGATTTATAAGAATTAAACTATATATATATATATATATACTATGTAAAAATATTTAATAGATTTTATTTAAATATATTTAAATATATATTTCTCATAATGTTTTAGGGCTTGGCATGACTCGAAAAAAAATAAAATAAAAATGTTAATAAAAATGTTAAATATTATTTGACATTATAATAAGTAATTATATATAAATATTATATATTTTTATATAGAAAAATAAGTGATGTTTATAATAAGGAACAAAAACAAATTAGCCAAAAATAAGATTAATAAAATTAATTTGAATGACCAGAATTGGAATACATTTCTAGTTTTAGAAATCACACTTATTTAAAAAACAAAATTAAAATGTCATGACAGTGGGAACCCTGGTTCTTCAAAGAAAAATGTGGTGAATAATATGAAATTATATTTATCAAAAAAGGAAGGAACTATTTCCATTTTGTAGCTGTTTTAGCCATGAATTGTGGAATATGATATTATTGTGCGTATTATGAATTTTGCAGTCTTTTAAGGAATTTGCCATTCTGAAGGATTTTCATTCAAAAAGTAGATATTGACTAATCCTCTTACTTCCTCTTTCCTGACTTAAGCTGTACAATTACTTTGAGGACAGTAATTATGTGTACCTGGTTCTGGAGATGTGTCACAATGGGGAGATGAGCCGCTACCTGAAGGAGAGAAAGAAACCTTTTACTGAGGAAGAGGGTGAGTTCTTCACTTTCATGGATCTGCTCACTTACAAACAAACAATTATTTCTACATTAAAATAAGCCAAATCTAATGTAAGCCAAAATGCTAAAAATCAATAATTGTTTTTTTAAATTAAAGAATGTAAAAAAAAACATTAACATAATTGCAGCGAAAGATATTGCCTTTAAACACTGTTTTCCGTTTATATTTTGATTTTTGTTTATCAACAGCAAGGCACTTCATGCATCAGATCGTAAAGGGAATGCTGTACCTCCACACTCACGGTATCATGCACAGGGACCTGACCCTGTCCAACCTCCTGCTCACCACCAGCATGAACATTAAAATCGCAGATTTTGGTTTGGCGACGCAGCTTAAGCTTCCCAGTGAGAAGCACTTCACCATGTGTGGCACGCCAAACTACATTTCACCTGAGGTGGCTACACGCAGCGCTCACGGCCTGGAGTCGGACGTTTGGTCGCTGGGCTGCATGTTTTATGCCTTCCTCACAGGCAGACCTCCCTTTGACACGGACACTGTAAAACGCACCCTTAATAAGGTGGTTCTGGGAGAATATCAGATGCCCACTCACATATCAGCAGAAGCTCAGGACCTGATTCAGCAGCTCTTGCAAAAGAACCCGGCCATCAGACCCAGTCTGTCTGCAGTGCTGGACCACCCATTTATGACTCAAACCGGTCCCACCGCAAACAAAGACTCTGGGAGCAGTGATGGAGGGTCCATAGACAGCGGCATAGCCACCATATCCACAGCCTCCAACGCCACCAATAGCAGCAGCAGCCGGCTACAGAGGAAGACAAGGCAGGTGATTGGACAGCCCTTGCCTAATCGCATGGCACCGATCCCCAGCCACTCCCATCATTCCACCAGCTCCAGTTTTAAGAACGGGCAAGACTGGCAGCCACATTTGCAAGATGATTTATCAAGGATGGGTATTGGTAGAGTTCCCATGGGTGCTGACAGCGGCAGGCCTCATTCTCGCTACTTGAGACGGGCCCATTCATCAGATCGATCCGGCGCTGGGTTTAGCAACACTCCACAGGAGGCTGAGCTGGAGAGATGCCACTCAGAAGAGATGCTTTCGGGGCCCGGACGATTATTTCCATCCTCCTCCGGTTACAGAAACGTACCCCATGGCTACTCTGAGCATGGGCGGCTGCCTTCTCCACCTGTAAAACAGCCTGCAAAGTAAGAGGCAGTGTGACCCTACTGAAAATCAATAGTTTAATAATGCATTGAGTGCAGTTGACATATTTGCATTTCAGTTTTATTACAATAATTTTTTTTCTAATTACTGCTTTTGTGTGTGTGCTTCTTTTTTCCCCTCTTCCTCAGTCCGGGATCATCTTTCTCTACATCCACTCATTCAGTGAGACCACAAATGCCTGATTCTCAATCGCAGGCCTGGTTCAGCAGTGATGGTAATACTCCAATCAGAATTCAGAGCTTTTTCTAAAATATTTCAGCAAAAACGAGGACTCTGGTATCGTCTCCTTATTATAGTTAACGAAAACCATTACAAAATTATAAAAAACAAAATTACTTCAAATAATATGTACTATACTTATTTCAGCCAGTTGCCCAGAAAGCATTTCTAACTTTAGTTTAACTTGCACTTAAGTATGAACTAAAACATATAAAACTAAAAAAGAAATAAAAAAACACACAAAATTTGATTATTAATATGTTCCCTTATTTAATGTAAATCATCATCATGTTGTATTAATTTGCTCCCTTTTTTTTTTAAAGATTTATTTTTGCCCTTTTTTAAATTAGGACAGGGCAGTGTAGAGCAAACAGGAAGTGAGGTGGGATTGGGAAAGGTCCTCAAGCCAGGATTTGAACTCGGGATGCCTTCCACTAGGCTAATAGGGTACAGTTGGCACCATAAGCCTTGTTTTAATGAAGTTAAATTGTGGCCATGATTCTCCAGAATGAGGTGTCAAACTCAGTTCCTGGAGGGCCGGAGCCCTGTAGTGTTTTATTCCAACTCTGCTCCAAAACTCATAATATGCAGCTTTAGTTGGATCAGGTGTGTTTAATTACGGTCGCATCTAACCTGTGCAGGGCTCCGACCCTCCAGGAATCATGTCTATGCTTTTCATTTAGTACAGTGAGAATAGATGTCGATTCATACTGCCAACAGTATAATGCAACTTGTATTCCATGTACTATATTTCAAATCTTCTGAAGCTATATTATTAAAATAATAGCTAAACCAGTGCTGTTTCACATCAGCGATGCCAAACTTGTTTTGGCACTTTATGAGGTGTCATGTTTAAACATACACAAACAGAAATGAGATTTTAAAAGCTATGCCAGAGTCAAAGAAAGTAACTTGCATTTAGATTTTACTCAAAGCTTTTATTTAGCCTCATAAGACTTGGAATATAATGCTCAAGACATAAGAATTGCATTTATGATTATATGGAATTAATCCGTATGAATAATCTTCAAAACAATTTCACACAGGGTCAGTAAATCATGCTAGAATGTGTTTTTTTGTGAAGTATCTTTTTATTGCTCTTTTTTTTCTGTCCATATTGAGATATTTTAAACATTTTTACTTTCAGGACTGTTCAAGAGGCCGGCAGACCTGAGCAGTCACAGCAGCAGTGGGAGTTTCCACTCTGGACGAGGGCCAGCCGGGACACAAACCTCCTGCAGTGACAAGCCCAGCGGCCTTCACTCTCAGCAGCAAACAAACCTTTTCCCCCACAACAATTCAGGGCCCTGCAGGGAAGATGGGTTTAGATCGGGACATGTGTCAGAATCTCAGGGCTACTCGGACACGCAGTTTCTGGGTCCACCCCTCTCCAAAGGCAAAGCTAACTCAGAGAAAGAGAGAGTGTGTCCTAAGAAGAGCTTCCCTCCGCTCTGTGCTGCCAGACTCAAGCCCATCAGACAAAAGACTAAAAACGCTGTGGTGAGTGAAGCCATTTATGTCTTGTGAACCATACATTGAGTTTAGAGCATGATGGAGAACCTTTATGGTCTTAGCTAGAATTGTTGACTTAGAACATGATGTAACAGGGTGTGTATTTCCTCTTTAGGTCAGTATCCTGGATTCTGGAGAGGTGTGTATGGAGCTGCTGAAAGGACAAGGAGCTCAGGAGAGAGTCAAAGAAGTACTTAGGATATCCTGCGATGGATCCATGGTGAGGGATAAAAAACTCAATAGTTAATATGTAGTATTCTGCAAAGATGCATTACATTGACCAAAACTACCTAAAGACAAGTATAATGTAAGATTTCTGTTTCAAATAAATGTTTCTTTTAAACTTTCTATGCATCATCAATGAATCCTGACAAAATTGGATCAGTTTCCACAAAAAAATTAAGCTGCACAACTGTTTTTAACATTAATAATAAAATGTTTTGTGCACCAAATATATATATTTTTTAATATTGTAGCTTAACACAGATTTTTCATTTGGAAAAATTCATTTGTCAGTCTCTAATTCATATGCTCTTTTCGTTATCAATTGTGTCGCTAGGTTACAGTGTATCAGCCCAATGAAGGGAAGGGCTTCCCTGTGCTGGACCACCCACCCTCACCACCTGAAGACATTCTCATCTGCAGCTATGAAGACTTACCAGGTACAGCTTTTCAAAGTGGGACGCGTTTAAAATATAACAGTTTCTCAGCTTAACTCTATTTACACAAAAAGCATTGCATTAAACAAGCTTGCATTTACTGCAGAAAAATACTGGAAGAAATATCAGTATGCCACCAAGTTTGTTCAGTTGGTGAAATCGAAGACCCCTAAAGTCATACTATACACAAAATTTGCCAAGTGCATGCTGATGGAGAACACTCCTAATGCAGACCTGGAGGTGTGCTTCTACGATGGTGAGCAACACGGATGATTCACTGTGGTGTGCGTGGTTTGGTAAAGGCCTAAAGTATCCATTGTTTTCATGCTTTAGGTGCAAAAACGCATAAGACGAGCGAGCAGGTGCGTGTGGTGGAGAAGAGCGGGAAATCGTATACGGTGAAGGGGGATGTTGGGCTAAGTGGACTGAGTCCTGAGTGCAGACTCTACATGGAGCTCTCTGAGGAGGTACTGCATCATGTTTAATACTAAAGCAGGACTTGATACAGCGCATTTAAGAGGAAAAACTGATGTTCTAGATAGGTGCACAATGCTTGCATGTTTATTTTAGGACTCTGAAGGTCAGGTGGTAATGCTCGCAACATTGCTCTTCCTGCTTTTATAATGCTAACTTTTTATTGGTGTTTTTCTCAGGGGCATCGAATGTGCCTGTCTTTGGAAGCAGCCATCACTGCTGAGGAGCAGAGAAGCGCTAAGAACACTCCGTTCTTTCCCATCACTATCGGCAGGTGAGGCTTGGAATCTGTCACCAGAGATAAAACCCCTCTTGGGTGAGATTAAAAGTCACGCATGAAGCTCGTCTCTTTCTTTACCAGGAGACCCACAAATCCAGCCTTTTCAGCTTCTCAGCCTCAGGGTTTGTCCGAGTCTTGCCCAGCAGCACCCGCGGAGGTGGCTCAGGTGTGCCTCAGTCCGCCCCAGCCGCCCCACATCACGCCATCGGTACGTAAAGCACGCACATTATCCCAAAGCATCCAAGAAATATTTCATTCAGTATCTTTGCCTCTAGATGATTTCCTATGCGGGATCGGACTTCACCACCGCTAGTGTGGCTAAAGGCAGCTCACCCCTATCAGGCAGAGATGAACGCACCATCAACACAGGAAAGGTGCTCAAGTCCATTTTTGTGCCTAACATTGGCTGGGCCTCGCAGGTGAAGTGTTTGACTTTTTTTTATTTATTATTATTTTTATTATTATAGTAAAATATTTAATAATGCATGACCTGGACCACAAAATACAGAGTTATATGTATATGTATTTATTTTTTTAGTTAACAACTGGTGAGGTATGGGTTCAGTTTAATGATGGATCCCAGCTGATGGTCCAAGCTGGTGTCTCTTGCATCACTTTTACTTCCCCTGATGGACACATCACCAGGTAAGGCTTGAACTTCCATACTTGCAGAATCCAAATGCACATCATTTTTTGTGATTGCAAAACAAGGCCAGAGAGATTTAAAAAAGAATGTTATTTGAGGTCTGTTCTTGATTTTATGTTGTTTAAAAAACAAATGCTGGCAGAGATACTGCTCTGAATTCTGTTGCTTTTTTGTTTTTGTTTTTTCCTCTCAGGTATAAAGAGAATGAAAAGTTACCAGAGCTGGTCAAAGAGAAGCTCCATTGTCTTTCCACCATCCTGGGCCTCCTCGCCAGTCCTGCTGTCAGACGCTGATGAGCCCTAAACACAAATAAACCTGTTCATATGACCTGGGCATCGCTGTTGGAAGCACTTGTGTTTTTTTACGTCATACTCTCATGAATGTGCTTTGACTGTTTGTAAATACATTTTTTAAAAGCATTTGTACATATATTCCCAAAGATTATGAAAATATATTTTTATGTTGTACATAATGGGCTTCCTGTTATTGTGTCGTGTATTTAGTTTGTGTAGTCTGTTCCTTTATTTTTGTGTACCAGTTCTACTCAGCACTTCAATGAAATGTTAGCTGTACAAACATGCAAGCATTAAACATCTGCTGCCTGGTGTATTACCGCTTTTGTGTATTCTGTGTTTATTTAAAGTGGGCAGGATTTATCATACCGTTTAGCTGGTTCCTGATAATGATAAAATGCAAGCTGCCAAGATATTGTAGTCTTTCACTCCATAATCTAAAGGTAAGAATATATCCCCCCCCCCTCCCCCTTTTTTTTTTTAAAGATATGACAGCATTTTGCAATGCAGAAAAGCTCATGCGCAATGTAATTTTTTTTTTTTTTTTTTTGTAAAGTAAATTTGTGACACTTATCATGAGAGTACATTTGAGTGATATATTTATAAAATAATGTTTAAAAATTAAATACTTTCTAAAAATTTGGGGTCTGTTTTTTTTATTTAAAGAATTATGTTTCTCAAAGGCGGCATCAAAAATACACTAAAACATTGTAATGATGTGAAATATTGCAAATTTCCTTTAGTGTCACATGATCCTTTAGAAATCACTAATATGCTATATCAATAAACATCAATAACATTTGCATAAATTATTCAAAGAGAAAAAATTCGGTATATATCTATGTAGTATGTTTAAATATATGTATTGTCTAGAGAGGGTTTTTATTACTTCTAATCTAAATCATATGTCCAAACATCAAAGTTCTTCGTTGGTTTTAGGATCTTTCGATCAAACGTTACTTAGAAAATATGATTATTTTGGATACAACAAATAAAAAAACACGTTTTGTTTACAAAGCCTGATTTACAACCGTCATTTTTTATAAAGGACACTTCGAGCCACTTTCCATTCCGTTCTCAAACATAAATCAGCGCAAAAACTACACGAGTGGTTTGAATTTATTACCTTGTTTTCTCCCGAAGCCCAGTCAGACATGCTCTTCTCATGGTGAGAGACTGCGCTGCACTGGCGCCCCCTTGCGGCAACATTAACAGCGGCTTCAGCGGCGGCACGAACCTGTCATGCTCTTAGGAGGAACACACACACGCTATCCGGACTGAACTGAGCCCAGCCCCACCTCGGGAGGAGACTGTGTTTGCTCTCTAGGTGTCTGGATTGAGAGCAGATCGCATACGATTCATCTGATCATCACCAGAGCGTCTTCAATTCTCAGTCTCAGCGACAGACAGACAGCGACACGAGTCATGGAGACCAGACTGCCCTCCAGCTAGCTAACTGCTATCCGATCGGAGCCCAAAAACATGCGCTAGACAGGTACTTAACGTTACCCTGCTGCATCTGCTCTTTCAGTGTGTCCACAGGGGAGAAAACACGACTTGAAGATTTCTGGCATCCATCAGTGAGACTTGAGATGATCTGAATGTGAAAGTAGGTGGAGAGCTAGCTTGTTTGCGCTGCTGTTGAATGGGCTGTTTATGGCGGATTTCACGAGTCTATTCCGGGGTCTCTGGTATTGCTTTCTGTTTTTATAAATGAACGGAAATTGTATTAAGGGTAGATTCAACTGTATTTCTTCTCTAAAGCAATGATGCAGTGAGTGTAAGACTAAAACCAGAAGAGAAATTAGGGAAGTGTCTTCAATTCTAGTGGGCTGCCTTCCTGGACAGCATCGGTGGGCATCACCGCGATCGGAAAGTTTCAACTCTCTCTCGAAGCATCGAATCACAGTCGACCTGGTTTGTGATTCATCAAATGTTCGAGTCTTCCGTTCCGTAGGCTACGCTTTTTTTGTCGGTAATTTAACTAACGTTAGTACGTTAACTCGCGTTTTGTTTTCGGTTTTCATTAGCAAATTACATTTTTAATACCTGCTGTGAATGAAGTTTTTGAAAGTGCTTTTCACAATGTAAAATTTGAACTCGCAAAGGCTGCATTGAACACGCGCACGACTCGATGAATGTTTGAACTCGCATAGCCTATGATTCATGGATGATGGGCTTCAATGTCTGGACTTGCAATTGCAAATTATAAATTGAATTCTTACATTTTTAATGTTTAACCTCTCAGATGATCGAATATGTTTCACTAAATGTTTAAATCAAGTATTTTAAATTCAATCTTAAAACGGATGCGTGTAATGTTCACACTGAACTTTAACAACCGTATATATATATATTTTTTTTTTTAAATAGTTGGTTTACATATTAAATAGGGTTTAATTCATTATATTGTATGAGCAAAATTAATATTTAAATATTATTCCATGATGTTTTGTATTAAATGCATATGTGATGCCCCTAATAATTAAATCAAACATCCATACTTCCATGTTATGAATTTAATTTATAAATCTAAAGATTTGACTTGAACATTTTGCAGCAACTTTTCAAGTCAAGGCTCTGAATTCCCATGATTCCTTGAAGATTACATTGAATTTGTAAACTGAAATTTTACACTCAAAGATGATGCTTTGAATGTAAATGTCTTTTGAGTTCACGCTGGATATTTGAATCAAATATTAAAGAGACAATTAACCCAAAAAATGATAATTCTGTCATTTACTCCACAAAAAAATATTCTACAGAATGTTGGTCACCATGCAGTTGACCGTATCCATTGACTTCCACGATATGGAAAAAGTAAGTTCAGTTTGAATATTAGATGCAAAAATGTTTTAGTATTAAGATGAAGATATTTTGAAGAATGTGGGTAACCTCACAGTAGCTGGTAGCCATCGACTTCCATGGTACTTTTTCCATGCTGCGATTCATTGCCCAACTTGAACATTGCTTTGGATGGAATTTGTTTTGTGCGTTAACAAACACCGTTCATTGCTGGTAATTGAAGGATCCGATAATAATCTCTGTTGGCTTTGGCTCAACAGGGTATCATACGAAGACTGTTTCCTGTTTTCACTGGAGTGACACTGCTGTCACATCTGGCCATCAGCAGCTGAAGATGCAGACGTTTCTGAGAGGCAGGCGAGTGGGCTACTGGCTCAGCGAGAAGAAGATGAAGAAACTCAATTTCCTGGCCTTCGCAGAGATGTGCAGGTGAGAGTCGGCATGTGTTTCTGTGTAAGAGCACAGCAGGTGCCTGTTGCTGTTGGGCGCTCGCTGCACTTGTGCTCAGCGGCTCATCCAAAATAGTTTTCTCTGCCTGCTTTTGTTGTTTGAATAAAAAGGTGTAGCGGGCTTGCTCATAAATGGTGATGTTTTCTTCATTGCGCATGCTGGAATGTACTTTGAACTTGAGAAAGATCCAGGAAGGTTGCTCGAGGTTGTGTAATACAGTGCCGCAGGAAGGCATGTTGACGTAAGAAACGTATTAAGACACTGTATTTTGTCTCATAAGAAGAAATGGTTGTTTAGGTTCATCTATTTTTTAAAAAGTGTGCAAATTTTGCGATTCGGATGACAGTAAATGATATAGCATGGGTTGCTTCTACCTGTACCCGTCTGCTATTGGTCGGGTAAACGGATACACTTTTGGTTGAGCTAATCTAAACAGGTTGGGCTGGTCATGTTATTCGAGCATTCAGAACCTCATTGTTGATGAGGTATTTGTTGATATTTTTTAAGCAAACAATTGCATCCCCTCCTATGTAATAAAATTCTTACAGGAATTACAGATTTACAGTTACACACTTTGTACACTGACTGAAGTAGTTTAAGTCTTTGATTCTTTCAAGTTAGGATGATTTAGGCTCACATTTAACAAAACCACACCATCTCAACAAATTAGAATATAGTGACATGCCGATCAGCTGATCAACTTAAAACACCTGCAATGGCTTCCTGAGCCTTGAAAGTGGTTTCTCAGTTTAGTTCAATAGGCTACACAATCATGGTGAAGACTGCTGATCTGACAGTTGTCCGGAAGACAATCATTGACACCCTTCACAAGGAGGGGAAGCCACGAACATTCATTACAGAAGAAGCTGGCTGTTCACAGAGTGCTGTATCCAAGCATGTTAACAGAAAGTTGAGTGGAAGGAAAACCAAGGACCTTGAGTCTGGAGGAAGGATGGAGAAGCTCATAGCCCAAGTGGCGTGAAGTCCAGTGTTAAGTTTCCACAGTCTGTGATGATCTATTGTACAATGTCATCTGCTGGTTTTGGTCCATTGTGGGGTTTTTTTGAAAACCAACGTCACTTCCCCCTTTTACCAAGAAGTTTTGTAGCACTTCATGCTTCCTACTGCTGACCAGCTTTTTAAAGATGCTGATTTCATTTTCCAGCAGCTTAAGGCACCTGCCCACACTGCCAAAAGCACCAAAAGTTAGTTAAACGACTGTGGTGTTGGTGTGCTTTACTGGCCAGCAAACTCACCAGACCTTTTCTTTTTAATCTTCAAGAGGAAAATGAGAAACGAGAGATCAAAAAATGCAGGTGAGCTAAAGGCCACTGTCAAAATAACCTGGGTATATATTAAGTGCATATACAGTAAATGAACATGCTTTCCAGAAGGTCAGCAACTCACTAAAAATATTTTATTGGTTTTATGAAGTATTCTAATTTGTTGAGATTGAATTGGTGTGTTTTTGTGAAATGTGAGCCGAACCAAATACTAAGGGTGTGACAAGGTCTTGTGGACTCGCGAGAACTTGGCGATATCCTATCGATAGTGGTATGATCTCCAACAGGAAACTGCTGCTGCGTTCTGTTTATGACGTGCTTAAACAAATTCCAAATGGTTTTCGATGGTTGCTTTATCGCAGGCAGACTTAAGGCCCGGGTATTCTTCACTTTCCGTGTTCAGTCCCGTCTCGCGCATGGGCGCGAAGTATACTCAATCGCGGATTAGTGCGGACGGACGAGGATAACTACTTCAGTCTGTGTGCACAGAATTTTTTTAATACACCAGTTTCACAATTTGAGTTGAATTACTGAAATAAATAAAAATTTTAACAACGTTCTAATTTGAGTAGTTACCAGCAAGTAAATTCTCCGATGATGATTAATATTGATAGATTCACTGATTATTAAATTAAACTAGCTATAAATGTTGTTAAACTAAGCGCAATTTGTAACCCATGAGTAACCTTTTTAAGGTGTCTTTACTTAAATTTATAGCTAGAATAATTTATCATTTTGACCATTATTTAAAAATGGTTTATTTTGCATTATTTACATGTATTATATTTCTATTAGAAGGCAACACCCTCAGCATTCTATAGAATAGATTTCAGTTCTTATTATTAGCACTTAAGTGTTGTAAAATATATTCACAGTATTTCCTTCAAGCCTTTGTTTTGTTCTGCTCTGAATGTGTTTTGGATAAGCATCTCTGCAAACCAAACTATGATCACCCTGAATGATTTTCCGTGGAGCGTGTAGGTGACCAGTCTAACACTGTGCCAGCACTTTTATTCCCTATGACTTTGCAGTCAGGCAAATTGGCTTACTCATCATTGAAGGGCCCTGGATTATTTGCCAGCAGTCAGAGAAAGAGAGTGAATGAGAGAGAGCTGGCCGAGCAAAGCACTTTTGGAGGCTGTGCACTTGAGTGTTGTGTTTGTATGGGCCACGTAACCTGAGAACTGCTGGACCGGCAAAGGGTTAAGGTTACACACAGGGCTTTGTGTGTGGTGTGGTGTAGTGAAAGATTGTGTGTGTGGTTGGTCTGTTTTTTTGTCTTATGTGTTGTGCCCCCTGTCACTGTCTCCAGCTGAATGAACAATTGTTTAATGTGTGAAGCTAGCGTTGCATCGGATTTCCTCAGTGGCTGTGGGAGGAACTGTGTGACTGAGCTGGAGAAAGTGAAGGAAAGCCGGAATACAACAATGCTGTCACTGTAAGCGGTCAGCTCTGTCAGACAGTCAACAAAGAGGGATATATTTTTGCGCGTTACACACATTCAGTACTGTTTTAAAGGGATACGCCACTCAAAAATTCTGTTATCATTTTGTCACCCAAACTTGTTTGAATTTGAGACTTTTCTTTGCCAATACAATGAATCATGCTCACTCTAAAGCCGTACAGATATATATATATATATATATATTTATATATCCCCCTTTTTTCCTTGAACATGGAGGTCTTGTCCAACTCATTCTGCAATTATGGTTTACAAATTTCTCTGGTATTTCTAGTCAAATTAACCCCTTTTCCAAGCTGACAATTTGATGTTAAACCTATGAAAATGGTTTTAAAAGTAAGTTTTCTCTTGTCAGCATTTGATATTGCCGGGCACTAGAGTTGTGACAGTGAGGAAATTTCCTCACTAGTTAAACAACGTGTGAAACGATGGTAATACCATTGGTAACAATGGTAAAACAATGGTTTTGAATAGCCTGTAAGCGCGGTGTGTTGTACTTTGGTACTTTAACGAAATTCCGCAACAAGCAGTTGTTTGCTTTTAGCTCACTTGGGTTTCCTCTCTTTCCCTCACTTTCCTTCGCCTTTTAAATAGCTAAGTTAAAAAATGTAAATAGCCTATTTTACTTTCACTTTTACGTTGGTGGCAATTCAACTGAATTCAATTCAAGCAACAACAAAATACATCATTTTATTAACATAATTAATAAAAATACACCAAACTGTAAATTGCTTTTTGTTAAATTACGGTAAAACAAATGGTAACTGTGGTTGCCGGAATAAAACTGTACAAATTACGGTAACAATATTTTTTGCATTACTGAAGTTGTAAACTGAAATATAAAAATTAATTTAACAATGTTACATGTAACATGCAACCCTAATAAACATAACTGATACAAAAAAAGTAATAAGAAAAGAAAAAAACTTGCAATGCAGGGAATTCTGGGAATGCCAGTTTATGGTGTTTTCCTATAAATTTAACAGGTTTTTACCATAGCATTTTCACGTTTTTTTACAGTTGCCTAATATAAAATAACAAATAACTTTCACAAAGTTTAAATGGGTATATAAAACTAAAAATCAGTAAAGATTGAGGAGCAAACAGTGTTGTCACAATACTGGAGTTTCTAACTTCGATACGATACCTTGAAAAATATAGATATTCTGCCCCAATATCTGATTCATGTATTTTTTACATTTAAATTAGGGCTGGGCGATTTAATCGTTGGTTTATTCATGTGCGTTTCGTCAGTAAAGCCGGTGCATTGATTAGGGGTAAATCTCAATCAGCTCTTTTTGAAATGAGCGGCAGGTGATACACAGACCCGTAGATCACTGATATCTACGCAGTATGCCATTCGAATCATTTTAGTTTCATTTCAAAGAACAAACCCCAGTTTATTCTAGCTTTATGCATTCTGTTTTTTAACATCAACTGAATGTGGGTAAGCTTCACTTAAAAAAAAAAAAAAAGCGCTACATTTTGAAAAGAATGCTGAGTTTCTGTAAGAGACTACATCCGGATAAGATTCAGATCAGTGATCAAAACATAGATGGAATATATTACTTAATCAGTGCTCTCAAAGCTTCAGAGTCTTACCACTTCCTGGGTCGGTAACATTATTCAGTTTTATATGCTGTTTAATGTTTGATGATCGTTTGTTTAGATAAGCATCTGCTTACAGTCACTGGTTTCTACTTTATATTTGCCTTTTTTTTTTGATCCAGATATGCAGTAATCTTTCAGAAGATGTGCAATGGCACGTCTGTTTTTTTGGAAACCTGGAAAAATAAGAGTTCACCAAGAAAGTAAAATTGTCATAATTTAAAGGGGTCACGTGATGAACATTATTTAAAAGAACATTATTTTGTGTATTTGGTGTTTATGCGGTTTTACATTCTAAGCCCCGCCTCCTGAAACAGGTCGATTTGTACAAAGCTCATCGTTCTAAAAAAAGTAAGTCACGCTCGTTGTACAGCCAGCATAGTTATGCTCTAGTTAAGTCCTCTTTTGGAAGCACAAAGAAAGTAGTTTCACTTTCATGACACGCAGTGCATCCATCAACCAGCTGCAACTCTACAGCGAGAATAATAGCTCCGCCTTCTTTCTTTGCGGAAACATTCGGAGGGTGTTTGAAAACACACCCGCTTTGTGATGTAGAAAGGTGGGGGCGTGTTTAAACGAGTCGTTTTATAAACATTTATAAATTTATTTCTAAAGAATATCACTTTAGTTTTGAAACTTTAATCTTTGCAACTAACAGCTTGTAACGCTCCAAAGAGAATCATATGATCGCTTTAATCTTCGAAATACTAGATACGTTCATTAAAACTTCATCTTTTAGTGTCCGTTACATCAAAACACCAGAACTTTGGTGCTTTAAAAAGTTAATGAAACTTCACTTCTTTGATGCGCAAGAAACAAACTCATCAATTCTCAGCAAGGTGTGTTTAAGCTAAGGTTTATCATATTCAAAATGCTTTACACACACAGTCATAAATATGTAAAAAATGTTACTGGGGCAGTATTTTTTTTTTTTTTAGAAGGTATAGGTACTAATAGGTAGTAATAAGGAACAAATATGAATCTTTAAGGTGTATAGATATTGATGCCAGCCCAATACCAGTTTCAATTTCTATGCTTTAATGGTTAACTGTAACGCATTTGAAGCAACTGACTGATTTTTTTTAGGATTTTCTTCCATTCTTTTTTAAAGATCCTCTCAAGCTCTGTCTGTTTTTTTTTAGGTTTCTTCAGAAATCTTTGATTGGGTTCTAAACCGGTCTCTGGCTGGGCCGCTCAAGGACTTCCTCGTTTTTTAATAAATCAGGTTCCTGCAAATCTGAATGTCACTTGATAATGGCGACCCTATAAGCGTGTCAATCACACTAGCACAGATTAAAAATGTTTTGTGGCTTTAAATGTTAATCCTTTTGGAACCTCTTCAAACAAATTACTCGAGCTGTCCGGAGTCAATCTGAGTTAAGGGAAGATCTGTTCAGCTGTTCTGAGCCTTGTCACACATTTATATGTTGACTCTAACTGCATTATTTTCAGGACAGGCTTTCTCTAGGGCTGTCGTGGTGTTTTTCATGCTTCCGGAAATGTTACATGATTGTTCTGCTGGTCTTTTGTGAGCTCTAATCTAGATTTTCCTAGAGATCCATTTGACGTTGATGATCTTTCAATGAGATTGATGACAGTGACAGACAAAACAAACTGCTTTCATCACAGATTGAAAGAAAGGACAAGTTATACTTGCCAGTTTTGTGAATAGTTGACAGAATGTTAAGTGGTTGATGAGTTTTAAGGGTTTTTAAGTGTGCAGTAGGTAGACGTGTTGGTAATACAATTTGTTGTTAATACAAATATTTGTTAGAGGCAGTTTGCACAGAACACTTACATTTGAAAATGTTTTTTTCAAATTTGAATTTATTATTTAGAATTAATTTTTTTTTGAGCTCACAAAACTATGAAAGCCAGTTTCTGCCACTGAATAAAAAAAAAAAAAAAAATTTCTCAAAAAAAAATTTGTATTTTTTTATTCAGTGGCAGAAACTGGCTTTCATAGTTTTGTGAGCTCAAAAAATTTTTTAATTCTAAATAATAAATTCAAATTTGAAAAAAACATTTTCAAATGTAAGTTTACCTTACTATAATTATTTTGAGCATTAAGGTTTACAGTGTTTTTTTGTTATGCGAAAACCAAGTTATTAAACCTATTATTAGGAGGACTACTAAGAAGTTTCAATCACTTAATGTTATACTGTGATCCGGTTTAGTAATTTTTGCAAATTTGATATCTCATTTCTAGTTGCTAGGGCATGGCTGGATACTGGCATGGCATATGGATACTAACCGGCCCAAGTTAAAAGAGCCATCAGTTCATTGATATTCTGATATCTCTCATTAAATCATTAGTTAAAGTAATAACGTACTTCTCCCTGATGTTTTGTGACTGTCCAGAGCACAAACGGAGTCTTTCTGCCTTCTTCATTTCACAGTTAACTGTGGGCTACCTAGCAACTGTTTTAGTTTGTTTGTAACCAGGGCAACAAGAGTCGAGTCAGTCTGAAGCAGTTTGTGCTTTTGGTAACCATGAGTATTTTGCCCGCCAACATGTGCAAGCGTGTGTGTGTTGTGTCCCAGGCGGCAATTAGTTGTGATATTCCTTGTTGACGTTCGAAGCAGTCCTCGCTCACAGCTGCAGGCTTAACCAGAGGTCTAGAGAGGTCATAACTGTGCACTCTTAAAGAAATGATTTCACACCTCTTCCTGTCCTGTTCAAACATTTTACAGAATGTTTATTTTAATAGATTTGGTTTAATATTGAATAAGCCTGATACAGGATGGACTGATGTGTGGTAGTCTTGATATAATCACTTGGGGACTAGTTGTTTGTCCGAATTCAACATACATTTAAGCTGCAATATTGCCCTGCGTATGTAATAATTTTTGAGGAAGTTGGCAGAGATACGGTTGGTGTAGTCTTGTGTGTGGTGTAAGGCCTTTAACCACACGTGTTCATGTCACCACTTTCAGGCCAGTAATATGAATGTGCTCAGTGAAGCATGGATGTTATCATTAAATCGCACGCAAGACAGGGTTTGGACTTTACCCTCATCACATTTATTTATTTTCTAACATCTGTTCACAAAGTTCAAACATTACTAAACTGTATCTATGAAAGTAGTCTATTGAGAGGTGAAGATTTTTTGTATACAGTATTACGGCTGATACAATGTTTTTAAAAAATTCAGTTCTGTGAAATGTGAAAAAATGGTAAAAGTAAGTTTATGCAACACCACATTATAGTGTACAGTATAAACAAAATGTTTAATTCTCCATTTTAATATTTTTTTTTGTTATGGCCAATAACACTTAAAAATGGAAAACATTCTATTCTAAAAAACACCATATTATAGTGTACAGCATAAAAAAAACCTTTTGATGTGATTTTGGGGCCCATGAGAAGCATGGACATGCTCTGATATCTGCTTTTTTCAGCTACTTATATTATTGACCAACCTGTATTTTTCTTGTAATCAGCACAAACTGTTCTACAATAATATGTGACCTAAATGAATTTATATGTTTGCATTTGTTAGGAAAAAAATCATGCGTGGTTAGTACGTTTTGTGAAAATAAAACTAGCAGTAATAAGGCCATTTAACTCATACTTAATAGTCCTGCACAGTACATAAATAACCAGTGTATTAGGCTAGAATATTTACTTTAGAATGGTGTGAAAATCATCCCACCTACTTTTTCAGACAGAACAATAGAGTTTTAAATTTCAAAAGACATGTTTTGAGGCTGAAAGCCAATATGCGGGGGAGTGAGAATGGTCATTAATATTCAGTGATTATCACCTGAAGAGACAAAGACCACTCCCGTAATGGGCCATTAGTTACTGTCACTGAGGCAGGTAAGAAATAATATGAGGAGATGTGAGACAAAAATTTAAATGTTTTGTATTTTATTTAAAACACAGTATAATTAAAATATACATAATGAAGGTCAAAGATAAATTATTGAGCAAACTGATCTAACTACATAGATGTGAACAGACTTTGAGTCAATCCTGAAAACAGATTCTGTTCAACAAGTGAAACCTCTACATAATACCTGATATTTAAGTGTTGAAAAAAAAGCTTGTTTTACCAGAGAATATCAGTGTTTTTCAGCTGCAGGGACAGGATGACTTGTTCAATTGAGGGAAAGATGAATGTGGCCAAGTACAGGGATATCCTGGCCTGAAACCTTCCCCAGAGTGCTCAGGACCTCAGACTGGGCCGAAGGTTTACCTTCCAACAAGACAATGACCCTAAGAACACAGATAAAATAACGAAGGAGTGGCCTCACAACAATTGAGCATCTCTGGAAAGACCTAAAATGGCTGTCCACCAATGTTTACCATCCAACCTGAGAAATGGCAGAGGATCCGCAATCCAGGTGTGAAAACAACAAAAAAAAAATTAACTTAAAGTGCCCCTATTATGCCATTTTAAAGGAGTCTCTTAAAACAGGTTTACATGTATGCAAGGTAAAAAAAACATTTTAGTTTTCTCCAAAAATAGATTTAATTTTACCCCGTTTCTAAATTATTCGTAAACGACTCATGTGAAGCAGTTCAAAGACTCAGTCAGTCTAAACCCGTCCCTCCTGTGATCCCTCACTGCTGTGATTGGTCAGATGGCGCAGTCCTATATGATTGGTCTGTTGGTTCTACAGCGCTCCACAGAGCTTGTGCCAAAACTAACGTGGACAGTGCTTTTGTAAGCGAATCGGGCGCACCTCTATGTAGTGAACTTCAGCATTGTATAATGCATAACACTGCGTTAAACATCGTTTATCATTACTTAGGCCACGTTTACACATAGCCGGGTATTTAGAGAAACGAAAATTTCCTCCCCTGTTTTTTAATAATAACATTGTGCACACAACATTGTTTTCAAAAAACTTGTCATTTATATCAACCTGCATAAATACGCATAAACTTTTGTTGAGCGCGAAAATAACTATGCCAAACCTATGTAAATAGGGCACTTGCATGACGTTAAGCATTTGCTGGCGCATAATGCGTATCGTTACACCCCAAACAAATAAATAGTTGTGTCAGACAAAAGGAGAGATGCAAAATGTGCAGTGTTGAACTGCCTTAAATCCTAACTGCTACTGGGCATAGTTTCCTAGATGCTACCGAGGTGGCGGATGCACTGATGGGGAGGGCCCGCTCATCACTGCTTGCTGTTATAATTAGAAACGTACAATGAGCAATGTAGTACGAAGGCCCTCTTGTTTTTCTAAGGATTATTATTATTTTTTATTCATGTTTTTTTATTTTTTGAGGCCTCAAAGTACTCAAAAACTCTTGAAAATCGACACATGCGTTGGAATCTGCGGTCATTAGGACGCCGCAGGGAGTGGGACCCAGGCGTGGCACAGGGGCTCTACAACACTCTCTGGAACACAGTCACAAAACTGCTGTATAGCTCACACGTACCTACCTGCACGTATTCATATGAAACTCGGTACACACATAGATCTCATTGACCTGAACAATTATGCGCACTGACAGTCAGTGCTCCACCCAACAGGAAGTTGGCTATTCAGGGATGTTTAAAAAAACGCATGCTTTGGAATTTGATGTACTCCTCTGAGGATTTCCACTGCATTGCCCCCAAGTTATGGTGGCAAGTTATGGTGAAAAATGAGAAACAGGAAGTCCACATACATTGTCTGATTTTGATCAAACTTTTTTTTTCCTACAAGTGCAACTTAGCTTCCATCTGTGTCATGCTCTTCAGACGTTGTGCCTCGGTGTGGGTCTATAATCTATAGTTCTGCACGTGCACCACGTGAGAATTAGCTTCCGAATTTGCACCTGTAAATTGTTTTTACTTTATTTTAGTCGTTCTTGTTGCTTTTATGCAGTAGATAAATAACAGAACATTTGTTTTTATTAAATTAAATTTAAGACAATTCCATTTTGCTGGACTCCCGCAAATAATTATATTCTCAAACAACCAGCACTAAGATGAGGACCTTACCACCCACACCCGCATTCAACCATCAAATCTTGTCCCGCGCCACACTCCCGCGAGAGTGCAGCTCTCTATCGCGCACCAAGTGAGTTGGTCTCGAAAAAGAACACAACTTCTGCAGTTTGGCAGCATTTTGGGTTTCGACCGAACGAAAAGGGAGAGGCGGTAAACACGGACGATGAAATTTGCGCGTCTCTGCACGAAAACTGTTCTGGATGTTTGTTAATTTAATTAAGTTTGACTGTTGCATTTGCACTTTTTTATAAACTGCTATTTGTTGCTAATAAAAGTTGTTAATATTGATGTGCATGTTATTTTGTTATTGTTTCAGTATTATTGTTTGGTATTTAGTTTCTGAACGGTTTAGGCACAAGCCAACAGAGTCTTACGTTTTTAAATTATTCACGGTAAATCCGTTTACCGAGGTAAAATAGGGAGGTGGTTTGACGGTATCAAAATTTGGATACCGCCCAAGCCTAGTAGTTACATGGTAGCCCCTAGATCTCACTTATAAAAAAATCCAGGAAACGTCAGTTTTGACAAATTTTATAATTCCAGTTAGACATGTAAAACTTGATTTCACCACAGTTACTTTGTCTGTTTTATTCATCTCACTTATTTGTATCGCAATTAATCTTGATTCCAAATGCTATGTTATGTTAAGCCCCAGGAGGCTGGGAAGGACTCATCGAAACATTGATTCTCCCAGTCAGTTTCTGAGGGTGAGCTGACATTTAAGTGCCTTCAGACTATATTAGCCTATACAATGACCTCTGGTTTATGAAGTGAGTTAAAGAAATTACTTTTAATTATTCCAATTTCTCAACGAAAGTTATTCTCTACTGCCTTCTGGCACGTGTTTTGTTTAATGTAATATCGACAGCAGTGTTCAGGAGGAGTTGAGGCATGTTTTGTCTGACCCAATGTTTTTCAGGGAGGCACTGGGGCTTTGTGAAAACCACCCCTCAAAACGCAAGGTTTTTTTTTTGCTTTCCATATCAATATTTTTTTAATCTGTCGCCCGTCAAAATAATCTTCCTCCCATAATTAATTACCCCACAGAAAAGTTGGTTCACACTAAGACTTAAATAACTCCCACAAACCCACTCACGATGTTTCCTGACAGAATAATAAATAAGCTCTGGCTCATGCACTTCATGATTATCTTGACTTTGGTGTGGAATAATTTGACGTTAGTAGAGAAAATGGTTGCCTGTCTTCCTAATGACCCCATAAACTCATCCAAAGGGCTTTCACAACAGCGTGCCTGATCTATCTGGATTCAGTTTCAGGATCTCACTGCAAAGCATTAAAGGCATAGTACCCTCCCAAAATGAAAATTTTGGCATTTAATTATTTACTCTCATGCTGTTCCAAACCCGTAAGGCCTTGCTCATCTTCGGAACACAAATGAAAATATTTTAAATGAAATCTAAGTGCTGCATAGACAGCAATGCAACTGATTCGTTCAAGGCCCAGAAACATAATAAGGGCCATTGTTTAAAATAGTCCATTACTGACAGTGGTTCAACCGTAATGAATCAAAACAAAAAAACAACAGCTTTTTGAAGCTTTATAAAATTAAGTTTGAACCATTGATGTCACATTTTTTAACAAATGTCCTTACTACCATTCTGGGCCTTAAACATGTCAGTTGTATTGCTATTTGTGAAGGCTCAGAAAACTTTATTATATTAAAAATATATTTATTTGTATCTTCCAGGTTTGGAACGGCATGAGGGCGAGTAATTAATGAGAGAATTTGTATTTTTGAGTGGACTGTCGCTTAGAAAATACAGCACACATTTAAACTTAAGACATTCGGCAGTTTGAAAACGGATACACCAATTCTTGTGTCAGCTTGACTTATTGTTTTTCTGGAAATGCTAGGGTAAATTGTTATACTTGACTAGCGCTTGCTTTGTGACAGTTGCTCTTTGTTGTGCGTTGTCTAAATGTCAAGGTTTTCGAACTGCACAGGTACAGTAGGTTGATGGCTCTGACGAATGACGTTTATAGCTCAAACCATCTTCGGGTGTCATTTCGCTTCCTACGGCCAGTTAGAGTTCTCTGGATCTCAACTCTGTGTTGCTAGGCAACTGATATTTTTATCCAGGCTTCATTTTTATGTCAGAATGGAATCCTGCATGATGGTATCCTAAATTAAAAAAATAAGTTGAATGCTCTTTTCTTGCTAAAATTTTTTTTTGGTCAAAAACTGTGGCATGAGCAAATAATAACCTGCATATTTTTGTTTCTTTCAGGAAAAGAGGAATAGAAGTTGTTCAGGTAAGTGTATCTCACCTCAACTAAATTTACTTCAGTTGATTAACTAATGTGGCAAATCACAGACTAGGAGTCCAGAACTATTTTCCCATTCATTATTTAGTAAAGATTTCCAATGCTGTGTTTCATACAAGAAAAAGAAAAGTCAATGATAACTATTCAGTGCTACGCAAATAAAATCCATTGATGACTTGGAGTTCCAACATTACAAAATAAAAAAAGCTAGGGTTGTGCCGATAGATGTTCCATATTTGGGCTTTTTATACTTTGCATTCTTACTACAGCATTATGGGTAGTATAATACATTTCTATGTAAACAAGCAATATAAGTAAGCCAAAGTCCATATTTAGTCACCTTATTTAATTTAATTGAATTCTTAAAATGTATTTTTTTTGTAACCTTTTTTCACTGCGCTTTTGTGTTGATTGTTATGGTTTTTCTTATTTAAGCCGTTAAATTTGTACATTTTAAAAAATACCTTGCTTCCAGTAAAACAGTGATTGACCTGTACGTATCTTACACTTTATCAAAGACTTTAAAGGGGTCATCGGATGCAAAATTCATTTTACAAATAGTTTGAACATAAATGTGTATTGGAAGTGTGTTTATACTCATCCATCCTATAATGATAAAAATCCACCCAGTGTTGTGTTGTTTTTGTTTGTTTTTTTTTAATCCCCATTTTAAAATCCACTTTCCACATTCAGAATGACGTAGCCCCTCCCACAGTAGTTGATTGAGACATTTGTGTCGACTTAATGTCTCTGATTAAGCGAATGAAGTGTTTTTTTTGTTCAATGTATTAATGAATAAAAGCAGTCGTCATTTACTCCCTGCATCTGAGCCACTGAAAACATTTAGGATTTACATTCCTTTCGTTTTTAAAAGACTGGGGCAATACCCGTTCTGCCTAAATGCATCTATGTCCATGCAAAGAAGAGTGAAAAAATGTTTTTAATGAATCTTTGCAAGTCACCTATTCTATTAATGTGCTTCACGGCTGAAATGTGCAGTCTGCTCATCACTCAACAGAAGAGAGGGGCGGGGTCAGCAGAGCTCATTAGCATTTAAAGCAACATGGACTAGAATGGCTTGATGAAAACAGAGCTGATTTTGACAGGGTATAGAAGGTCTTTTCATAGACCTTTCATTAAGACCCTAAAGAATCATTCTGATGACCCCTTTAAAAAAAATACTTCCCGAGCAAAGAATGTTAAAACAAAGTGAGCGGGCACTTGATGTACTGTGTATTAAATATTAAAAATAAAGCTTGTGGCCTCTGGCACATAGCAAGCTTTAAACAACCACTAAAAAGGTTTATAGGGAGAATGTTTAGTAGTAGTTTACAGTAGAAGTAGAAAGATGTGTTGGGTTTGCAGCTGTTTGCGTATTACAGTGGACAGATGAACTGAAAATGTGAACGAAAGGCTCAGGGCCTGTTGATAATCTTAGCGGCTGAAGCTCTGTTCCTAATTCTTAGGAGATTGAGCTGGTGTTTAGTGCTGAAAAGTGTCTGTTCAGTCAGTGTTTGAAAGCGGAAAGTGTGGTTAGCTTGTTTTCATTAGAGAAACTGTTTTGATAGTAAAGGCCAAATTGTTCTCGTTGGTTTTGGCTAAGCATGCTAATGTTAGCATTTGAACAATCAACAAACCCAAGGTCTGGTAAGTGTTGTTCCTTTCACTATGAGGCCACAGCTAAATCCTTGCCAGTAAAACAAATTTTGTGTTTCAGCAAATGAAGATCCTCACAGACTTGGATGTTAAAGATCATGGACTCTTTCTTTGCGTTACAATTGAGTATCACGCTATTGTTTAGTCTCTGTAAACAGCTGTTTGACTTCCTTAACCTAGAGTGTAAAGAGAGAGATAACTTGCAGATAACTTTGTTCTGTAGAGAGAGAGTTCCTCCAGTTATACTAGTTCTGGGTGAATACAAATTTTGCTGTTGTTGGATCCAAACTTTTCATATAGGCTCATAGAAGCACATAGAAACCAGTGCCTTGTACAAATTTTAATGTATGGTTCAGATTTCTGTCTTCTGACCCTGTTTGCTCTTGGACGACGTCATCACTTTCCGCGTGCGTGTTTGACCTTCACTGTAATCAGGGGTCACATCAATGCATGCGAATTTCTAAAAAGCAAGCAGTCCCTTGAGGCTGACCTCACGTCTTTTTATTTAAGTGTGGGAAAAACAAAGGCAGGAGTCTCTGGTGAATAAATAGCTCAGTATCGGCTCCTTGGAATTGCCTTTAACACACACACACACACACACACACACACACACATTTTCTGTTGACTTCCCTTTACTTGGAAGTGCAATCAAAAATGAAAACTGGATTAGTGGATCCCTTAGACTTTCATTTTATACTAATACTAAAGTATTTTTATTTTTAAATAAATGCAGTCATGGTTAGTGTAAGAACATTTTTTTATTTTTTTACCAACCTCAAATATATTAACAGTACAGTAAATGCAAAAGTAACTGTAGCAAATGATGGCAAACGTTTTTTATTTTGATTTAATTATAAAAACTTTTTATTAAAAAAAAATTCTAGCTTGTGGCCCATTTTTAAACCTAACGTTCTGGTGTGGAAAGCCGTCACAGTTACACTGTAAAATACAAAAGAAAACTGTAATCATATTTCACAATGTACTGCATTGAGTATAGAATGTTCTGCATCATTTATTTTACATTTTTTTTAAACGCATAAAAATTGTAGCGTTTCGCTGACTTGCATTTTAAAGTAATTCAAAACACCTTTGTAATTACTGTACCATGTCCTGGCAGAATTAATTCGTTCATTAAAACCATTTTTAACAGCAAATATTTTTTTGTGATTTTACAATAGGGGTGGGCGATAGGACGAATTTTGATTGTGGATGATAAAAATGTCTCCAGTATTGTGCTATTTTGTTAGTTTCAATAAGTTGTCAACGCGACATACATTCACATCAGCATTAACTCAGTGGTAGAATTACATTCACCAGACACTGCACTGATTTGCAATCAAAAAAAGTATTGTAATTTGTGCAGTATGTGCACACATAAATGTATGTGTGCAGTCCCGACGAGCTTAACAGGTCTTCTGACATTTTTTCCTACCCGCCAGATTTTCCTCCCCGTGCTTACTGCTCACGTCAATATTGCATTCTATTTTCTCATCCTGAACAACAATATTTAATGTGTCTTCATTACTGTAAGGGTAGGTTTAGGGTTGGGGTAGGTGTAGACATTAATAAAACATAATTTGACAGGTAGCATTTTTCGTTGTTAAATTGTACTACCTGCTTTTTAATGGGAGGTAGGAAAATCTGGCAGGGTGGCACAAATATATACCAAATATAAAATTTTTCTAAAATGTAAATCTATGCTGTGACTTTTTTGTTTATGTAATAGATCCTTTGTTAATAAAAGTATTCATGTCTTTCAAAGAAGAAAGAATAAAAATGTCCTGATCCCAAATTTTGAACAGCAGTGAAACGGTAAACTACTGTAACAGTAGTTTTGAACATTATTACCCATTTTAAATAAATGCTTATCTTTTTAATATTTTAATGATCAAAGAATCCTAAAAAAACTATTAAGCAGCTCAACTGTTTCCAACACAGCCTTGATGAGCATAAGAAACATCTTTAAAAGCCATGAAATATCTTACTACGGTAGTGTACAGTATATTTGACGCTTCATAAAGACAGCTTAGTAACGCAATCAGTATGAATTGAAGAAGGCTGTACCTTTTTGAAAAGGAACTGATTTAGTTACACAAAAGTAGCTCATATGCAAGTTTAGAGGGAAATGTGTATCTTTTGAAACCCCCGGTGACAGCTTTTGTGCCTTCTGTTTTCTGAGAGTGTATGTGAACATATTTAAATTCGGCTTTTATGCTCACATAAACACTGACACACATTCATAGAGCGCATCAAATTGGGTGGTAATTTCATTACAGGCTTTAAGAACTGCATTTAGTCTTTAAAGCCTGCAATGCTAACCTGCTGTTGTTTGTTATTAATATTAAAGAGCGAACCATGCCCTTTTATTGACTGAATAACTTTAGTCGCTTTAATGTGAATCAATAAAAAGCATTGTTTTATTCATATTGTGTTTATTTATAATGTGTATCTATTCGAATAACAAAGATAAAATGACAACGAGTTTTATCTTTGCTCATTTTGGCCTAAATATCTGCACTTCTGTATTTTATACTTTTTTTATTAAAACAAAGCCTTTCAAGGTAACAAAGGCAAATTAGTTTGTACCGCTCAGACAACTTGCAAAATCAATGTAAAATCAATGACAACGAATCATCGTAAAATGATAATTTTGCCATATCGCCCACCGCTAGCTCTGTAATTTGCAAAATAGTCTTAAAAACCAACTTGAAAAAAGAATCGGGATATAAATCGTGAATCGTGATTTCCACAGAAAAAAACGTGATGGTATTTTTTCCTTATCGCCCACCCCTATTTTACAATATTACCAAGGGCAGTTTGGGAAAACAAATGGAACAAAACACACCTCAGTCAGAATTTGTGATTTATACTGCTCGTCATCTTCTTTTCTTCTGTACTTGTTGGCCAATCTTGTTATGTCTGTGTAATCCAGTAAAGTTGTAATACATTCAACCACATTAACCTGCACAATGACTTCATCAGGCTCATTTCCTCACTAAATGCTGCATGATTCATGTTTAATCCTCCAGCTTTCAGGCTGCGAGACTCCATTAGGACGCAGAACGTTTCCTGTTCCTCTCAAATGCATTGGTCCGTTAAGAATCCTCTAAGCCAGTTTTTTTTCTTTTGACTGATGCATTTGTATGGGGTAATGTGACGAATAATTATTCAAGGCCCTCTTTCCTGGATTTCAACCATTTACTCTGGTCATCCTTATGTGCTCCACATTATTCCCAGAGATATGGTACTTATCTGTCCTCTCAGTGTGCTTTTATTCTAATTTCTCACTTACTGTCTAAAATAGATCCATCAAACATGAACCCAGGCTGGGAAGACTGTCAATATTTCATGAATGAGGGAAGATGAAACGGAAGATTCTCTGCTTCTTTCTTCTATTCAAGGCTGTTTTTGGTTCTACAAATGAATTTTTTTACTGCAGATGCAGCACTGGAATACTTCTGTCAACATTGCCCTCCAAAAGTTTGGAAACGCACTAGAGAAGTGGGGCTTTGGACAATATTGGCATGAATCCGGTTTAATTTTGCACTGATAAGGGACAACACAAACTACAAAAACATTTATACATAGAAAATACTTTGATTCATTAAAATGTCCACCATTAGCAGCTATTACAGCTCTGCATAATATGGGTGTCAGAGCTGTCAGGTTTATTTGAACATTCGTTTGATATACTCCAGGCCTTCTGAAAGATTGGCCAAAGATGATTCACATTGGTTAGACGCTTCTTACAGACATCACAGTCCAGGTCCTCCCATAGTAGCTCAACTTTGACGGTGTGTGTATGTGTATATATATATATATAATATATTGTTATTATGATGTAACCAAAATGAAAATGATCATTGCTGGTCTACACTTGTATGCGGTGTATGTCAAAATGAATGCTATTTAAGTTGAGATACCCATTTCTGGTTTTATTGTACGCTATTGATCGTTCACATGATTCCAAAATAGATACATTTGTAATTTTGCCTCCAAAATAATTTTCTCTTCAGCTGACATCAGCAAAGTCGTTAAAGGCATAGTTCACCCCAAATATTCAGAAGTTCAGAAAACAAAAATGAAGATATTTTTAATGAAACCTGAATATATACCAAATATAAAACATTTCCAAACTGTAAATCTATGCTGTGCTTTTATTAACAAAGGATCTATTAAGTGAACAAAAAAGTCATTTCTTTCAAAGAAGAAAGAATAAAAATGTCCTGATCCCTAATTTTGAACAGTAGTGAAACGGTAAACTACTGTAACAGTAGTTTTGAACATTATCACCCATTTTACCCATTTCTTTTTAATATTTTAATGATCAAAGAATCCTAAAAAAACTATTAAGCAGCTCAACTGTTTCCAACACAGCCTTGATGAGCATAAGAAACATCTTTAAAAGCCATGAAATATCTTACTACGGTAGTGTACAGTATATTTGACGCTTCATAAAGACAGCTTAGTAACGCAATCAGTATGAATTGAAGAAGGCTGTACCTTTTTGAAAAGGAACTGATTTAGTTACACAAAAGTAGCTCATATGCAAGTTTAGAGGGAAATGTGTATCTTTTGAAACCCCCGGTGACAGCTTTTGTGCCTTCTGTTTTCTGAGAGTGTATGTGAACATATTTAAATTCGGCTTTTATGCTCACATAAACACTGACACACATTCATAGAGCGCATCAAATTGGGTGGTAATTTCATTACAGGCTTTAAGAACTGCATTTAGTCTTTAAAGCCTGCAATGCTAACCTGCTGTTGTTTGTTATTAATATTAAAGAGCGAACCATGCCCTTTTATTGACTGAATAACTTTAGTCGCTTTAAAGTGAATCAATAAAAATGAATGTATTACATTGTTTTACTGTGGATATCAAGGAACATATATTATTAAGCTCCAAATGATGAACTGCTATCAAATCGGCCTCACCCAGGCAGAAATGCACATCCATGTGTTTTTTTTTTAATTATTTTTTTTATCATTAATGGTTCATTAATGGCTTACTTTCAAGCTGCTGTTGCTGCTTCTAATCATCTCTCGTCCTGATGATTTTAACTCTGAACGACAGCTTTAGGACGTTACTGGGCGAACAGCTCACCTAAATTCATCTGTTGGTTTTATTCTGCAAGTCTCCCTCCAGCAGCCATCTGTGGCCATGAGTCATCATTAGAGCTGCGCCGGGTCAGTCTCTGACCTCTGCCTGCTCATTTCTGCCATCAGCTCTCAGGATGTTTTGGTAATGAGGATTCTGCATGCTGTGAATAGGTATAGATTCACATTTGTTATTTATTTGCTTATAAATTTAGCTTGGTGGCTTGTGGTTTCTGGCTGCGTAACATTAAATGAAAATAAGCTATGGAGAGGCATTTTCAGACGTCACGGATCATGTAGTGCCTTGAGTATCAGGCAGACAGACGTTGGTGCTTTGTTACTTGTGTCTCGGATGGCGTAAAGCATCATGAGGAAGAGGAAGTGATGCATCACGAATTACATGACAGATATTACCATTGGAGAAGTATTGAGAAACTTGCACATTACTCACTGCACATAATTAAAAACATAACTGAACAAAAAAGAATTGTTTTTAAAAAAAATGAAGAAATATGGTTAAATTCACAAAAAATATTTAACTGGCAACCCTTGTGATTTCATAATTTATAATACAACAATGTTTAAGTGTGAAGGACCGTTGTAAATAATATTTATCAATAATAATAAAAGAACAGTTGTAAATAATTGTTAATATATTATTATAAATAAATACTTATAATTTGTAAAAAATAAATAGTTTTGTAGTAGTCGTAGTTGTTGTTGTACTAATAGTAATAATAATATTTTTTAGATATTATTATGAATTTTTTATATATTAAAATATAAATGTGCGT
>JAUYWG010000053.1:17910106-17948153 GCA_034779775.1 Enteromius afrohamiltoni
TACAGTCTGTACAGTATAAAAACCATTACGCCTATGGAATGTCCCCATAAAACATGTAAACCCAACATGTGTGTGTCTATATATATGTGTGTGTGTATGTATGTATGTATATATGCACGGTTAATGAATTAAAAACTGTATATACGCATTCATATATAATAATAATAATTTTTATAATTTTTTTTACAGCAGTGTTAAAGCAGTTTACTAAAGCTTAAACAAAGTTTATTAACAAAGCTCTTTGAGAGTGTTATATTGATATTAAAATGCCTTTTTATAACAGCGTAACAAAGCTGCTTTCTAATGTAAAATGAACAGTACAATACATAGTTAAGATGAGATTTCCTCATAAATGCATGATGAAATACCTGTACTGATAACAACTGATCTGATTATATCACTGTATCGATTTTCCTCCATCTGTCTTTTATATAGTATTATGCACTGAATAACTCTGTAGTGTATTATATTTTAGAGATCGGCCCAAGGTTACTTTATAGCCCCTCCGTGTGAAGGAGCTGCTGTTCAGCCAACAAACTGTCTGAGAGAGAGAGAGTTGTGGTGTTGTATCTTGCTTAGCAGGGACAAAAACACAACAGTAGGCCATCAGGGGTGTGTTTCCACTATCCACAGAGGGCTTGTGGAGGAACGGCCTGTCCGTGTACAGTAAGCATGAGATTATCAGAGGCAGAACAGGTTTGTCAGCACATCAGCACCTTGGGATTTGAGTTCGGTGCAGGCTGGAGTTGCTCTTAACATCGATGCCTGACCACTCGGGAGATGGCCCCTTTTGGAAACAAGTGGAAGGGGAAAAACAACTAAATATAAAGCCGCTTTGGAAAAAGTTTAACGTTCAACCATACAAGGAAATAGATTGTGTCCCTGCAGCACCCGGCCATAAATAGACTATTGCTTTTTTTTTTAAAGTAAGGGCTATTGTGCAAATGATTTTATACATGCCACTGGTTTAATCTGCCACCAAGTGTAAGGGAAATTGCAGTTCAATTCTTATTAAAAGCGGTTTCCTTTTTTTCGGATAAATATATATATATACAAAATACACATACATTGATTCATTCATTCAATGAAAGGATTTACACAAATGACAGAAATGGAAATTATGGCCACAAGCATTCATCATCATATAAAAGATGTGGTCACATTTTACTAGTATTTATAGCACTGGTTAAGATAAGCGTTTAGTTATTTTGTGTCACATTTAATCATACAGAAATCAGGTGTTCGAAAACCGGAAAAATAAGGATTCGGCTTTTTGATTAAATCATAAAAAAAAATGTATGAAAACTTTTTTTTTTTTTGGTACACACATTCTTTCTAATGGTATAAAATGAAAACACAAGATCATAATATCGTAATATAGCCAACTACGAGGTAAATGTATACATGACACTGAAACACATGTATTGTTTGCATTCATTATTTATTGTACAATTGTACATTTATTTGTACACTCTATTCCACTGCAGCCATGCTAACCTGCTGTGGACATTAAATAATGTTATCAAAGTCAGCAATACTGCATTAAATTAGTTAGTTTATAGCATTATATATTATGTATCCTTTTATGGAACATTTTAGTTTCGTGGGTTTTTTTTTTTCTTTTTTTTTTTTCTTTGTTAAGAGAAAAAATAATGAATGACTCTACTTCAACACGATTTTTCAGTTGTTTTTCTTGAACTAGGGTTGTGCCGATAGACGATAGTATCGTGTTATAAAAATTAGATTTTAAATTTGTAGAATTTGATTTTCACCTCAGACTGATAACTTCTGTGAGGATTGGCCAAACTTGTATGATGCACGGTCCTATAATAATGATGTATGACTGCTGTATCTGAATATATTAACTAGTTGTTTTTAATGTTTTTATACTTAACATGTCAGTTTTTCAATAGACTCTCTCTCCCCCTCCCTTTCTCGGTTTAAAATCACCTAATAGCCTGTGATAAGTACAGAGTCTCTCTCTTGCCCCCACCCACCCATACACGATAATATGACGATACGCATTCCTGTCTTGAACTCAAAATACTTGTATGTCAGCCATGCATTAATATTCTGGAAACACAGTGGAAGAATCGGTAGATCTGTATTGAGCTCTGTGGTATTTAACATCTTTGACCTTATCGGCACTGCTGTGTATTGTAAATCTACAGAGTGTAAAAGATGACCTTTTGACCTTTCCCGTTCTCTGCAGCTTGACCTGAGTCAGCCGTTAGAGGAGCAGGGTCCCCTGGACGTCATCATTCACAAGCTAACAGACCTGATTCTGGAAGCGGACCAGAACGACACCCAGTCCCTGCTGCTGGTCCAGCGTGTGCAGGTGAGAGGCTCGTCTGAGCATGTGTGCTGTGCCTCCATCTACAGCTCTGATTAAGATGCAGGAATTTCAATCTGATTAAATGCTGAAGTACACTATTTAACTTTTGCCCAGATTTTTGCCTCAATCAACTGACTGGAGAAGTTGCTAGAAGTCAGAACCAATTGATCATTATGAGAAAGTTTTTGCATTTTTAAGTGAAAGTAAAGTTTCAATCTCATTAAAATAAATAAATAAATACAAATCTCATCTCATACTACATGTAGTTTTTCTTTCATAACTAGTTTCAGTGTTTAAACTTCAAATTATATGGATGTGTTGGTACAGTAATATACTGACAGTGTAATATATATTCTTTTTATCTTATTATAATGTGTACATTAGTTTTCTACATAACATATTTTTTTTGTATACTTGCATGCGTTTATATTTAGATATACATAATAAATATACACAGAACACACAAATATATTATTTAAACAAATTGTATTTTAGTTGCGATTAATCATCATGAATCATTTGACAGCGCTTAATATAATATAACATAAATATAATGTATATTGTAATAAAAAAATATATATTGTGAATAAATGCTGTTCTTTTTAACTTTTTATTTATTAAAGAATCTTAAAAAAGTATCGCAGATTCCAAAACAATATTAAGCAGCGCAGCAGTTTTCAGCATTGATAATAAATCAGCATATGAAAATAATATCTGAAGGATCATGTAAAACAGAAGACTGGTGTCATGGCTGATCAATTCAGCATTGCATTATAATAGTAATATATATAAAAAAAGAACAGTTAATTATTACTTAATTTTTTTTTTTTCTCAAATAAATTCTCATTGGCCCAGAGTCAATTATTCCACGGTTGCCACACCTCAAGACATCGATCAGCTGATATATTTCAAGATATTTATTAAAACGCTATTGTGAGTAGGATTATTTCTTCTGCATAACATCAAATGTGCCTTTGTTAATTCTAAATCGTCATTTTAGAACTAGTACTTAAACTGATGATCGCTGACTAATGCATTTATTACCTAAGATATATATCTGTGTGTGTGTGTGTGTGAGAGAGAGAGAGAGAGAGAGCATGTGAATGATCTAGTCTGTGCTTCTCTCAAAAGTGTCTCTCACGTTACTAACAGTGAAACTTTAAGTTCATGTTTTTCACCAACAGTTCTGTTGTTACCTCGCTTGTGAGACGTTAAGCTGTTTTTAAGTTGATGTCTCGGATACGTCAGATTAGCGCTAACAACATTAGTGTGTATGTTAATGTGTGCGCGAGTCTGAGGGAGAGATGGCAGGAGAGTCTGTGCTTTCCATACATAATAAAATCAAATTTTGTGACAAGAATATGGAAATGATCTGTCGTTTTCATCATATTGATTACTGTATTTATTGTTTGGCCAGTGTCTTTGTGAGTTTGCTATTTCTCTTGGTAGACCTTTTAAATAATAAAAAACCAATTGGCGATATGGTCATGTAAAGCGGTAAAAATATCTGAAAGGAACTACTTTCGCTGTGCGTTTCGCTGAAAATAATTGCACACCTTAGAACTTTCGTCAGCCAATCAGATTCAATTATTCAATGTCCCCGTAGTATAATTGTAGTTATTTTTAAACTTTGACTCATTGCAAGTGTCCATTTTTTAAAAATGTATGTATAATTTCATTATATACTGTAATAACATTGCACAAAAGACCTTTCTACTTTAATTCAGCTTCTCATCCTCCAACTTTGTTTGTGTCGTCGTCTTATGAAACTCACCTCAGGTACTCACCTCTAAATGAGAACGTAAGAGCTCTGAGCCTCTTAATGTTCTTAAACAAAGCTCTCTCCTAATACTGCGCTCTCACTAAGCATGCGCTTAATGTATATTACATAGATTTACATAAGACACAGAATCATCTGAACACTGAAATAATATTCCCTCTAAACCCTATGAAAATTGAGCTTTTTCTTCTTTTTTCTCGCTGTCGTGTAATCTTCCCCCCCCATTTAATCAGAGCTGGTAGAATGTGTGTCTTCACACACTGATGTGTGGTTGATTTGATCTAGCATTCGGTACACGGAGATCAGCAGCAAAATTTCCCATCAGTGACAGTAAATGACTGATAGAAATGGTAAAACGCATGAGAAAAGAATGCATTTCCTCATATTCTGTCGAATGATATCATATGAATGGAGTGAATGGGGGCAGTGGAGAAAAAGACAGTGAGTGGTTATGTCATGTCAACTGAATGCAAGACTGCGAGGTTGTTTCTTTTACATAACAGCAGTGTAACAGGCTTCCTGTGTACATGTTTTTATATGTGTGGCGAGTTTATTCATGCATGCCAGTTCATACATGTTAGATGTTAGTTTTTAACACCAGATAAGATTTCAGGTTGCCTTGTTGTGACCCGTTTACTGGCCTTGCAGGATTATATTGACGCTCACCCAGAGACCATCATTCTTGACCCACTTCCAGCTATCCGAACTCTACTGGATCGCTGCAAATCCTACCAGCTGGTGCACAGGATAGAGGACTGCATGAGAGGTACTGTGATCCAGCAACCATTTTCGGGTTATACCAACCACAAGAAGCACAGAGTTAGTAGTTTTACGGAAAATGGTGTAGTCAGAGCATGTTGAGCTGTGGTGCTTATACAGGTAAAACGGGTTTGAGTCTGACCTGTAACATCTTATTTTCTTTGCTTAAAGGAATCTCCCAAAAAGTTAATTTCTGGTATAATTTCCTCACCCGTTGTTACTTTTTACTTTCTTCTGTGGAACCAAAAAGGTTTATTTAAAGCATATCCTCCTGACTGCTCTTTTCCATGTATTGGAAGAGAATGGGGAATGGGGCGGTCAAGATCCAAAATGACAAAATACACAATAAAAGTATGGTAGAAATGACTCATGCACTAATTTTGAAACCATATGAAAATGTAAGGATACACGGGAAATTTTAATACAGGAAAGTAAACTGTATCTGATTCATTTGTAAAAGAATCTAATTTTGTAAATAAATAATTTTATGTAGTAAGCAAAATTTCTCCTCCACAGCTCTTCCCTGAGCAGGCGCGTATGTTCATCTATATTTGTCTTTGTAGGCATCATGTGTGTCCGGGTTCTATTGAACCAGACGTGACAGATGGTTATGTAACAAAATCATCTGTAAGCCCCCAGTCTGTGTCTCCTTTTTTTCTTTTGCCTCCCACTATTTATCTAGACAAAACATGAAGGACATATTCAGCTACACTACAAACATTTAAATCAAAGTAATAATCTCTAAATGCACCAAATGAATCACACTTAATCACGTATGAAGTACTTTCTGAGACCCAAAATGAAGAATTCAGAACGTAGTTGTCTTTAAGTTTTATTTTAATTAAATTAATAACTTAAAATATGATTTTATTTTAATTTGATTTCATTAACTCATGGCATGTTTTGCTCTAGAAGTGTCCCTTTTTAGACGCTGTGTCAAAATGAAAAGTAGTTTACTGTTTGTGGATTACCAGTAGACCTACAAAAAGCTTTCTCAGTGTTAAACATGCTGCAGTGTAAATGTTAGATTGGATAGCGTCAGTACTTGCAGATAACACAACTACCAAATTACACACTGGCCATCTGTCACCATCTCTTGTTTGTTTGGTCCTCTCACATTAACAGGCGGACACAGCGCCACATCCCTCTCTTTAGCAACAGTAAGCATGTCTGACAGTGGTTACCATAGCAACACAAGTGGCAGCCACTCTAGGTACTCTAAGCATAGCAGCATTCACACCATATTGGGTAAAATAGTTTTCGGTATTGACTGAGATATAATTATAATCAACATTTCTCTCATCTTCAGTTTTTTTTTTTTTTACTGAATGTCTTGCAATGCATTGTGGGATTTTAGGCTTTTATGCAATGTCAGTGTTATTGTCTGCTAAGAAAGAATGCATGCTGGTACTGAATTTAAAAACATGTTTAAAAAATATGCTTAAAAATACAAGAATCAGTGGATGGTAATCTGACACAATGTAATGTAGTTTGTCGGAATATTCAGATTGAAAATATGTGCTGTGAGAAAAGTGCAGAACTGTTTTTTTTACACATGAGCAGCTCATTATCCGCCAGTCTTTGCAGCATCTCAGAGCGGCTTGATTTGCAGTAAACGCTGCACCGCACAAACTACGTCTCTGCATGTGCTCTGAGTTCTTGTAGCTTTAACATGCTTTTGTAGGATAAACCAAACACACCAAATGTGGGACAAAGCATGCAACCACATAGCTCATTCTGTACTAGCGTTGCCATGGCTCAATGACCAAAGTGGCCAACTCAACATCATAGAGAGTTTGTTTGTTAGTGCCGCAAAACGAATTGCACAGCATCTGCAATATTGTGCTGAATGTAGAACTTTAAGTGCTTCTCGTGGCATTTAGAAGATATAAGCGTTTAAAACTTGCAAAATTGACACCATCTTGTACTTCAGTGTCTCATCAAATGTTATCTAGAATCTGAAGCGCCCTTCCCCGACACTATAAATTGATGCTGAAACTGCGGCTGAGATTGGTCACTTGTTCACAGTGTTAATATTTTCTGTACGGTGAATGGCTTGTAGTCCACAATAGGTGATGGGGAGCGATTCAGGCAGCGTAAATATGGTTTTGGGTTGTGACAAATGGTTTTGAGACTTGCTACTGCAAATACATGCACATCATGCTGCTTGAGAGCATGTAAGAAATACTGCTGCTGCACATGTAACATTTCAAATAACTCCCATGTATAGATTATATAATTCACCCAGTAGCAGGTGGAGCTGGGGAAGGAGGAGGGGACTGAAACAGTCTGCAACTGCTATATATAAACAGTAGCCAATATTTGAATCTCAAGCAGCAAGCTCATTGGCTGCTGATGCAAAAAAGAACCACTATGTGAGGATGTCATTATGTCAGATAGACTTAGAACATACCAGCCTGCGCTATTATTATTATTGATATAGCCATTGATATATAATAACAAATGTTTTATCAAATTGTGCAGCCTTACGAATAAGCACAGCAAACCTAAATTTATTTTTAGAACTTTTTAAATCACAATCGCGGACATTATACATTTATTTTTAAATATAATCAAATTAGATTTAATAAAAAAATTAAATCTAAAATTGTATTTATTTATTTATTTTTTAAAGAGTAAAAGGCATCTAGATTTTTTTTTTCACATCAAACCATACAGATATCATATTTATAACTATAGGATTGGAAATATTAATTCACTTCTGATAAATATAAGCACAAATTTAAAGGCAGGCCAGAATTAATGGAAGAGTTGTATTATTAAATTAAAAAAAAAATGTTCTTTTATATTTTATTTTGTGATTTTTATATTGAAATTAAATACTGCACTGCATACATTCGGTTACCATTTTTAACACATCATACAGGTGATGAGGCTTTTCTTACATGCAGACAAATGGACCTCAGTACACGCTGTGCTGTTAAGTACATGTGTAATATTGTCTGGAAAAAGTTAGCTGTGGACGCTGTTTATTTCCAGTAAGAGGGAAGAGGTGACATGGAATGCAGTGCTGGCAAAATCTTGTGAATAAAACTGACGCCGATGGAGGCGGAATGTGCTTCTGAGAGGATCTGCTACGGACTCGCTGACATCTGCAGGACAGGAGGCATGCTACAGATCATTTTCACCAAACATTTTCAAACATCCACTAAAAAAAGAAATCTACAATTCTGTATGGAATTGTTAAACTGAGGATTATGGATTTTATTTTGTTATTTTGTACCTTTTGGTTGCTCGCTAGGTTTTTGGCAAGGAGCCAAATGATACTAAACAATGACCTGTGCATCAGTCGATGAATTCCCACCAGTGTTCACCAGCACACAGGAAGTCGCCCACACACCAGTGCTGTAATGAATGCTGTTTGTCATCCGACATGCTTATTTCTAGTCTATTTCTTAATAAGACGCCTAGTGCTTTTTCTGTCTCCACTCTCATACATGACTCATCCTGCACATCCTGAAGAGCTTCACCTAAACATTGTCCTTCTGTCTTACATTCTGTCCGTGGAGACAAACCACTACACCATTTGTTTGTGCATGAGTGTTTCAGACTTTATAAGGCAACGATTCACACCTTTAATTCATAGCTGGATATGCTTTCATGGTATTGTTTAGCTTTCCTTATTTATTACCATTGATCAACTGAAGGTGGTTTTAGTTGTAGTAGTTTAAAGTGCCCATATTATGCCTTTTCAAATATGATGCAGTGTGTCATGTGTATGTGAACATAAACTATCTGCAAAGTTGTGACGCCAACAGTGCACGATAAATAAAGTTATTGTCTATAATAAAAAAAACACATGCGCCTAAACGAGTTGTCGGCAATTCCAATCTTTTTACCGCCACACTTTACAAAGTTACATATTTGCATAATGCCTGCCCACATTCTACGACGTGAACAATTACCCCCGCCCACAAACGGTACCATTTCCACACAGTTTACATCATGTCAAGAAGACGCTGTATCCTTCAGTTATGGCAATGGCCGTTTCGTTTTTTCGACACGCGCTGTAGCGGTAGACCAATCATAAAGTACCCCACCATCTGACCAATCACAGCAGTGAGGGCTCACGGGAAGGAGGGGTTTAAACGGACTGATTCTTCGAACTGCTTCACATGAGTCGTTTACGAAATGGGGTAAAATTAAATCTATTTTTGCATCCATGTAAACCTGTTTTAAGAGACTCGTAATGCAATGTTAGCAACCTTTAAAATGGCATAATAGGGGCACTTTAAAGCCGTTTTGGTACTGTTTTATCTGACACTGCACACTTTTCTCTTTACTTTTGGTCTGAGGGATTCAGTTTAAGCTTTAGTAGATTTGCTAATAAAGAGTGGAGTACTGTTACATGTCAGATTTTACAAAACCACCATCACCCAAAACAAAGGTATGAATGGATGAAGATAGAGGCCCATATAATATTAGTCTTCCTGTCTGTGCTGTCCGGAGCCAAAACTCCATAGCAGTGCTTTATAAACGTGTTCTAAAAGATCCATAAACGTCATATAAATGTCTCGGACGGCTCCGGCAGGTCTGCCGAAAGCTTGAAGTGTTTAGACAGAGCGGAGATTGATCGCGGACCCTCGCTGAGCCAGAAACAGGAACATCACTAAGCGTTTGTACCTGCTAAAGAGGATCTCATTACTCTTCCCTTTTTATTTACAGAACAGCTCTTGGCTCATTTAGATGGAATTTACATTTCTAATAATAAATGCCATATTAACAGCCATCAGAACTGCCTTACATGAAGCCATTAAAAATGGCTTTACATCTCTGCATTGAAGTCTTGTACTGATATTTTGCAGACTTGCTGTTGGAAAATTATTCCAACTTTGTAAAATCAGACAAAAAAGTCTATGCAGGAGGAGTTTCGTTACAGCCTTTGCATGAATTGGACGGGAAGAAAATGTTTATTATTTGATCTGCAAGTCATCTCCATTGTCTTTTTTGAGCATTTGAGTGCATGAGCGTTACACGTTTATTAAATTTATGTAGTCTTGAGAGAACATATTATTCATCTGTGCAAAAGCATTGCCCCATGCTTCTATTGCAAGTGCATCACTACGTATTTTTTAGTTTTTTAAAAACAAACAACACACTGGGAATATTTTCTTACCGGACATGTACGTCTGGATTTCATTGTGGTTGAAATGTTCCTAAATGTTAATAGTAGGTTGCTCACACCACTAAACTGCTTGTCGGAGATTGCTGCTGCCCCTTTTTTTTTTTTTTTTTTTTTTTTTACAGGCTTTCAGAAAAGCTTATGTAAGCTTCCTCTGGAATAGGAGAACAAAAAGCTAGCAGCTGGATAAATGGACCAGCTCTGATAAGAAAACCAGCACAGCTCTCTCCATTTCAACACTACAGGATATTTCAGTAGCGATACCATCATTTACTAACTCGAACACTAGATAGACAAAACAGGAAGTGAATGGCTAGCTTGCATTTTTGTTCTTTCACGGGGGATGTTTTTTGCTTGTGCACTTGCTCATTATTGAGGAATTTGAGTTAATATTAAGTCGGTCCTTTATTATGCATTAAAAAACGAATACACTACAGTGCAAAGGTTCTGGGGCAGTAATAGCCTATTTTTATTAATTAAAAGAAATTTAATCCATTTATTCACCAAGGCTGGACAAAATTGAAAAAAAAAAAAAAAGCATTGATAATGTTAAAAAACTGATTTTTATTTCAAATAAATGCAGTTCATGCTTTGTTTTCAACATTTTGATAATAATAATGGATTATTATTTCATTTGACATGGCTAATAAATCACAAAAATAATTTATATTTTAACACATTAAAATAGGAAATGGTTATTAACATTTTTAGTATTTGGTAACACTTTACAATACGATTTATTAGTTAACATTACCTAAGAACATTAGTACACATTAACATTAAGATTCAACAATACTTCCACAGCATTTATTCATCTTAATTAATATTAATCTTAAAGTTAATATTAATTTCTGCATTTACGAATGCATTATTAAAAATCACAAGTTGTGTTTATTAACATTAGTTACTGCACTATGAACTAACATGAATTAACAATGAACAACTAACATTAACAAAGATTAATAAATACATTGTTTGTTCATGTTAGTTAATAGACTAACTAATGTTAAAAAAATGACTCCTCATTGTAAAGCGTTACAATTATTTCTTAAAGCAAGTTGTCAGAGTGTTTCATAACGTGTGCTAAAAGCCTCATGTTCTTCAGCGTTGAAAAGTATCTCGTCATTAGTTTTGCTACCTCACCACAAAGGGTTTACCGTGATCATATCCGAGCGCTGTGTCATCGGCCTTTTTGAGGCTTCACTCTTCAACTCATTTCCTGTGCTATGTTTAAAAAGCCTCTTAAAACATGCCTTATCAGCCTAGATGACAGCATGACTGGCATCCTGCTGAAAGCATGTAACTCTGCAACAAAGCAGATTCACTCACCGGCCCTCTGGCCGGTTGCTTACCGGCCCAAGTCAGAAGAGCTATTCCCAAGTTAAGCCCAGCATGCATCTCTGTTTTGATGATTCATTCCTCTCCGATAATGTGCCTCGGGTTGGAATTGGCAAACATAGCTACTCATTCACAGCTATTGACGCTTTTGTTCCATCTATGGCTCTGTTTGCTCATCTGAGTGATACCCAGGACAGTGAGAGTACAGTATTTTCAAACAAAGCCTTGAACCCACGGGTCAAATTGCTGCGCTTCTATTGTCTGGCTCATGCATTATGCAGAGAGAGTCAGGCTCAGTGCCTTGTGTCCATTGTTCTCCGATCGGTAAAATAAATAGGGAAGTAAAGGCAACCAGAGAGGTTACTGATGACAGGAGAACTTTCACAAGTTGTTTAATGAGAGTCGCGAGGGATAACATGTACAGTGGTGGCCACAATTTATTGGGACAGTATATTCACGAGATAAAAAAAGAGTTTAAAGTTAGTTGTTTCTATCTTTTGCTGTAGCATGTAAGTAGGAAATATCAGTTTGCATTTCCAAACATTAATTTTGCCATTTTTGTCTGATTTGTCTGAATTGTGGGTAATCTCCAATCATCATAAAATTAGAATGGAAAATTCTTTATATTGCAATTAAAAACATAGCAAAAACATAATCTAAAAATAACTTTTTAAAAACATTTTTCTCTAATTTCCCTCCAGTTTTCATTATTTTGTTTTGTTTTATATTTAATTTATAAATATAATAATTATTATTTTTATTTCTTTAATCTCTGTGGCTCTCTGTATTTCTTTTAATCTCTGTGAACGCCAGATTTCATATTTACATACCAGTCAAATGCCGTTTAAGATAAACACAAATAATAATGGATAGTGTTTTTCCGGTATTTCAGACCTTTTCAGTTACAGTTTATTTTTGTGTTTTTATCTTTTGACAAACAGTTGCTTTTTCTCTCCATTTCTTGTTGTTCTGATGGAGAACAGCTTGGCAGTGCATGGACCTAAATTTGATGAATTCATATATCTTACACAGGACTCACCTGTCTCGTCTCTCGTCTCTCTCTCTCTGCAGATCTGAGGATCTGTTCTCCTCCATTTATGGTGCTGAACAGCGAGTGTGGCCCAGACACGCTGGAGCAGATCAAGCAGCACGATCTTACATTCCCTTTCAGTGAGTTCCCACCTTTTCCTTTATTAAACAGAAAATAAAAAAGTTTAACCAGGGGACCTCATTCTATAAATCCCTCACTAAAGGTGCAGTAACATTTACGAACTTTTCAGTAAGGACCTATGGTGTTCATTTTATTTATGCACAAAAGAATTTTTAGAAACTGAGTGGATGTCTCCTGACTACAGATCCTCTGTTTTCGCTAATGTCTCGTACTAAAGTGCCATTAAGTCACACAACAAGATTTTACAGCGTTAAAGGTTTAAGTTGCATTATTAACTAGTGAAACTCATTCGCTATCTTACAGTGTTTTTCTTTTCTTCTCGTCTTGCACAGTTTGCAAAACACGAGTCGCTCACGGAACTAACTCTCATGAGGTAAGTGACTTTTCTAACTGTGTTTGCGACATGTGACCACAGAGGTCACGAATCGCTAATACACACAAAGCATTGTTTCAAAACCCGGTGAGCTGCCTACATGGATCTTTCTTTGAAGTCGCCATTCTAAGTAAAATTGAACCTCAGAAATAGCTAAGGAAAGTTCAACCCTACACGTAAAATTTGTTTAGTATGCACTCGAGGTTCTTTAAAGCGAAATGTTTTTTTTTTTTTTTCAGATTTGCAAATTAAAATGTTGAGAAATGGCTCTTTTAAGAACTGCTAAATCAAATGTTCTTTTTGGAATTAGCCCAATTTGGAAGCTTTATTTTGAATCGCTTTGAATGTATAAGTTCCAGTTTTCTTTGTTTCTTTGCAGATGGCTATTATATTCAACGCAGAGGACCTGAAGGATGTGAAGCCACCGTGTGTCATTCAGAGTTTTATAAACCACAATGCCGTGCTCTATAAGGTGTTTGTGGTGGGCGAGTCCCACACTGTGGTTGAGAGACCATCACTCAAAAACTTCCCCTCTGGACCATCTGGTAAACCTTCAGTCCACACTTCACTCTTTATAAATGTTATTTCCATGAAAGGCCACTGCTGCGATATGGTTCGTTTCACCTCGATTAAACCGTTCAGTTTGTTTAGGCGTGATTTACGTTACAGCATTCCAGTGAATAATCCAGAAGCCTTTGCATAGCTGACTTTGCAGTGAAAAGAGTTGATCAAATTTTGCTGTTAGCAAGTCAGCACCGAGTCTGGTTTCCACTGCGGGCTGCTGTAAAGCGTGGCGCGTTTGCATATGCTAATATACTTGGAGTCCATGCAAACCAGTTACGGTTTCTGGGAGAGCAACCTGTTAGTTTAATGCAAATTCAGGAGGTCAGCTCTGTGCCTGAACTCATGCTGAACTTCACAAAGCACAAGTACACATGCCTTGCCTTCCAGCAGTATTCAAATGTCTGAAAAAAAAAAAAAAAACCTGTTTAGAAGATTGAAACAAAGCAAAAAAGGGAGGTGTGTTTTTAAAGACAGATCAGGCTGGTAATGATTTCCAAGAATTCGATCAAGACTTGAAGAGAAAGGCAGATGAAAGCAGGTGTGTGAAGTTCTTCATTTAGGAAGTACACACACATGCATTGTATGTATGATTTCCTGAATCTTACTGAAGAAACAAAAATGCGTTCTTGTCTTAAGACAAATTTTGATGTTGACATATATATATATATATATATGCTAATACACACAAATGCATGTATATATTTCAGAATATGTTGTTTATAAGTATAAATTATATATATATATATAATATATAACATTATTTATATAAATATAAATAAAATATTTTCTAAATATATACTATATACATATACGCAATAAGTATAAATTGAATGTGTTTATTTATTTATCAAATTTGATTTGATTTATTTACTTATTTTTTATTTAGTTTGAATATGCACAAATTTAAATAGGCAATTAATGGAGGAGCATACTTTTTCAGACTAAAATAGTGTTCCTACACAGGCATTATTAAGTGGTGCAGTGCATATTTTCATGACTTTAACTATTAATATTAATAATAAGATTTGTAAGTTTGATTTTTAAGATTCAAACTTCAAATGTTTCAGAGCATATGTGCTTTCTAAGACAACTATATATGTTGCATTTTTTTGCCTTTCCTTCAAGATCATAGACTTCATAGATTTTTCTCTTTCTTATTCAGTGGAACAACTCATATTGAGAAACTAAACAGATGAAGAGTAAGGTACAAAGGTTAAAAAATATTAAATTTGAGGATTATGTTCATCATGAACATTTTAAGGGTGTTTTGATGTCTGCAGAAGGAAGGAAGGAAGGCTAAATGGTGGGTTGCCATCTCCTTTAATGAATTTCTTGACTGCCGTTTGAGAGGGAGGTCATACATTTCAGCATCCTCTTGGCAGTAGATTTTTGTGTTTTTTCCTCCTCCTCGCTCTATTTATTCTCCCTCTCTGCCTGGCACTCCTGAAGCATTGACATTCATCTGAACCGCAGCTCTCTACTGCTATCTAGTGGCTTCCTGTGCTCTTGCACGCTTACACTTTCACTTTTATTCATCTGACTTGCAACTCGAAGTGTTTTCACATTAATGTGTTTTTTTTTTATGCTTTACAGACAGAAAAGCAATTTTCTTCAATAGCCACAATGTGTCCAAGCCAGAGTCATCCTCTGACCTCACATCTGTAAGTTCAGTTCTCTTTAGTCTACATAAAGTATTAGGTGCACTAAAGATGTATCCTGGTGGGAATTTAAACAATGAGCATTACTTTGGCATTGAGTAATATTTGTAATTATTATTATTTTTTTATTCACCTCGCTTTCATTTGCATTTTTGACAGAGGGATAATGTTGAAGGGGTTTCGCAGCCACCGAATGATGATGTCATTAGGGAACTGTGTAAATCTCTTCGAGAATCTCTCGGTGTCTCGCTTTTCGGCATCGACATTATCATTAACAACCAGACGGGCCAACACGCAGTCATTGACATCAATGCATTCCCCGGTGTGTATCTGTTATCTAACTGCAACTCTCCCTTGCCAGATAGAGATAAGATTAGACGGTACACAACACACACACTGCTGTTCAAAGGTTTGGGGTCGGTAAGATTTTTTTGAAAGATGTCTCACCAAAGCTGCATTTATTTGGTCAAACATCAGGTAAAAATAGTAATATTGGGAAATATTTAAGCAATAGTTTTGTGTCCCGTTATTCACATTTTTTTTAAACATCATAAATGTGTTTATTTATAACTTGAAGCAACTTAAGCTGTCTTTAAATAAAAAAGAAAAGTTTTTTTTTTTTTTTTTTTTTTGTAAATTGTTTCTGTAAGATTATGATTAGTTGAGGTAACAGTAACAAATATGTGCAAGATGATAAAAAGGGAAAATATTTATGAAAATCTTATTATTTATCATATTCTTTTAAAATCAGGTGTTTTTTAAAAGCCATATCATTTCTTGAGGTAAAGCAATTTGATAACATGAACTAATTATATTTCATGTTTTTCTTGTCCCGTGACAGCTAAACATGTTATGCACATATTCAAATAATATAATAATATCAAAATATAAATTGTAAAATAAATATAAAATAAAAACAATGGTTAAATTAAAATCAATTAAAAATGTTTTTAATAAAACGGCATCACTATCATTTATAAAATAAATAAAAATAAAAAAAGATCAATAACAATATTAAGAGGAAAAAAAAAAGTCAGAGCGACTGTCAGGCACGTCTAAAAGTATATTTTGATTGATTTACAGGTAAATCTTTCGTGAACTAATTCATCCAGTTAACTGAAAAGAACCAGTTCAAAAGAACAATATCTTCGTGAACTTCGAGATTGAGTTAGATTTATGCAAACCGAACAAACCGGAACTTAATAAACTACAACTACTACATAAAATAGCGGTGCTGCATTTATTAACTCTCATTTCTCACACACACACACACACACACACACACACACACACACATAAGCAAAACTACATCGCACTCACAGTACTATCAAAAACTTATTCATGGCATAGACCAGTTTTGTTGTAGCATGTTTCCATTGCAAAATAAGCAATTTTAACTTGTTTTGACTCTTCCCAGGATATGAGGGTGTCCCAGAGTTCTTCAATGACCTCCTGAACCACATCATCAGCGTCCTTCAAGACCACTCCTCCAGCGACCCCTCGGCCCCGCCCCCTCCCGGCCAGCTGCCCGCTTTAGGCGCAGGAGAGCGCAACTGCGCCCCGTCCCAGGAGTGCTGCGGTCTGCTCGGCAAAGAGTCGGACAGCAGCCCCTGGATCGTGGAGGGTGACGGGGGTCTGAAAGGCCCTCGTCAGAGACTGGGCTGCAACACGGCCATGTCCCCCAACTTCCAACAGCACTGCGTGTCCACGATAGCCACTAAAGCCTCGTCACAATGACTGCCGTGTCCCGCCGTCCTTCCCTGAACAAATTGTGAAGACAAACTGAATAATATACAATAACAATAATAACTATTATACTGATAATATATATCTGTAATCGCAAATAAACTATATTGGGAATAATCATAATAATGTTGATAATGGGCATTGGATTCTGTCTTCTAAGCCTTTGTATATGTTTTAGTTTTTAATTTCTTTCTCTAACTCAGTACTGTAATGTGAACTTGTTGGAAATTAACATTGATCAGCAGCTTTTTTTTTTTATGAATCAGTTTTAATTTGAAGCACAGTGCAAAATTAGTGGATGTTAGTTCATTGAACACACTAGGCATGTCGGATATTTAAGCTGGAAAAGGTTCTGAGGTTTTTTTCTTTTGTTGCTGATGGAAAAGACTAACGGATATCAGTGTTTTTTTAATGACACTGAACACAAACACACAGAATAATCTAACAAACAGGACACTTAAAATGTCTTTGTGCTCTGTATTTAGTGGCAATCCTATATTGTGGTGATCCACAGTGTATCGTTGTGCAGCGTCAACAAAGCTCTTGTAGGCCATGTGCCGCTGTGTTTGATCTCGTAATCTTTTCATAATTCTCTCCAATACTTTCACCCTCCCTCCGTAAACATTGCGACTCCTGACATTTTTAATGTGCATTTCAGTGCATCATATCAAATACTGTGTTATATGGAGTATAAGTTCCAGGTGAACTGTTGGGTATCATTAATGTTTCGATAGAAGAGGTTCTACTGTTCTTCTGAAATTCATCTTAATACGCTTCATATTTTTGGTTGATGCTGAGTTAGGTTGGACGGTTGCAAGAGGATATTCTGACATTCCCTGTATGCGTGTGTTGTTTTTTTTAGCAGACGATCCTTTAAAAGATACAATGTTTTGTATATGATCCAGTTTGGAATGACTTTGCTTCAGGTTAGTACAGACCCTTAAAATATTTGAACAAACTGCATCAGATGGATGTTAATGTATATGTTGGGAGTATTTCGTCTTGTTCTAATTGCAAAGAAGGAACACATCTCTTCTACAAAGGCTTCAGCGCTTTGATTCTTGGTTATACCATTCCTCGTTTAAAAGGAAAATGAACAGATTTGTAACACATTCTTCATTATAAAAGGATTATAATCGCTAACTTGTTTAAAAATCACTAATGAATACAAAGTATTTGTTTTATACATCATATAGTTAGCGAAATATTGTATTTGAGGCAGTTGAAGCACTAATATCGATGCCGTTAAAACCATCTGGGCAGTTTAACAGTAATTTATACATCAATTAAAATGTAATAAAGCCAAAAAGTGATTTGCAGCTTGGACACAGCTGTTTTCTTTGTGTGTGCAATTACAAAAATGATCATCTTATGTGTATTCATGTTTATAAAAGAAACTTCGCCCACTTAGTGCCCATAAAGTGACTCCTACATGTTATGAGACCAACAGAAAACAGCTTGTTTTTGTTCACTGTGAGAGGAATGAATGTGTGGGGATATAATGTGGTGAACAGGAGCGGGGCGAATGGACTGCTGTCGTCAGCATCTGCTCTTGTTATATTCAGTTTATATGAAGTGAACATATAGCGGCGCTCCACTGGCCGTTTGCACCTTACGTTAATGCTTGCTTTCTTCTGACGGGGTCCATTTTTTAAGATGAATATTTTCATAGGTACACCAAACTGTTTATCCTTTTCTATAGTAACTCACTCCATTGTTATGGTATACAAATTGAGTGGTTCTTATCATCTTGAGGCCATTTCAATAACAATTAGCTGTTTTTTGTTTTTTTAATTGGACATGTAGCCTCTTGCTTGCAATGGGTATTTATATCAAGAGTGTTGGGATATGTTTATATGATTGATGGAGACCGTGTTAAATTTGCATTTTGTACATCCTAAAAAATGCTCCTAGTCTGAGTCCATTGAGAGAATAACAGCCTTCAACACTGATTTACCTTTTGTCTCTGTACTTCTGCCTTCATTGTGCTATCAAATAGAAAATCTCCTCACCTGCTAAATTTTCTGTCTCTATCATTTTTAATTGGTTTCAGGTTTCATATAAGACTCCCCTTGTTTACGTATTCATTCAACATGCTTAAAATTCATAAGGACCATTAACATCTCTGGTTACATCAGTATCAGAATGTGACCCAGTGCTCGATGTTATGTCCCTATTAAGCTTGTATGTCAGATGCATCCATATGCCAGAAGAGCTATATTATTATTATTATATCACCCTTACGTTACTTCAGACCTGTTAGAAGTACTTGGAACACGTGCGTAAATTGGATGATTAGTCACGTCTTACGGTTTAAAACCAGTTTAACTTCAAAAAAGAGAGAAAACTGAAACAATTAAAATATTTAAGACGGTTATTAAAAACCATGACTATTAAAAAGGTTATTTTAAGAATAGTAAAATACACTTTAGTACAAGGACAAATGCTGCAAAAGGATTGCAATTGAATCCAAAATAAAAGTTTTTGTTTACATAATATATGTGATACAGATACACACACATTTACAATATATAAAAAATATATATATATTTATATTAATGTATTTAATTTTATATATAAAAATAACATTTATACATGCATATTTTTAAATAAAGGTAGCAACTTGATGTACGTTACTTGACTGAATATCAATTTAGTAACACTGGTAGAAAAATAAAACAACTATAACATATAAATTAATATTTTAAAATAAAACTATATATAATTAAAACATGTATAAAAACTATATTATGTGTATATGATACAGATGTGGGAAAACTTATAAACTTAAAAATATATCATTCTAATGTTTTTTTTTTTTTTTTTTTACACATCTATTAAACGAAAGTAGATTCCTATCTTGTCCAATCTTCCTTGTCCATTTTCTATACTGGTTTTGTAAAGGTCAGCAAGAGTTCAGACCTCGCAGAGTTAAACTAGTGTACAGTAGTAGTAGGCCTACAATAAAAGCTATTAAACTGCCGTTTGTGCAAAATGAGCAGGCCATACACAACTAAGACGCCTTACACCCTCCTCCTGCAGCTCGCCATTGGCCTACACATTTTCATTCAACTCATCCTCACGACCTGATTGGCCAGACTGCCTCTCAGTCACTACGGCCGTTCTCGATTGGCCGGTCCCAGTTAACTAATGCGAAAAACCCATGTTCTCCGGTTTTGACATGTCACTAGAGCAAAGCCACCCATCCGATCAGAAGTAGAGAGAGTAGCTTCATGCCTCGCACGTGTCACAAGTAGTCCAAGCCGATTTACAGCGTCTGAACAAAACTAAGCATTTGCCCTTACATTATGCAAACTGCCTAAAGTTGTGCACTTCACTTGAACTGAAACATGTCGTCGACCCGTTTGTCTTTGGCCGGACGAAGCTGCGCTGACAGCGGACTGAGCGGATAAACGGGACTGAATGTGACGGCTCGTCGCGTCGGTGAATGAAGAAGAACCAGCAGTTCGCTTCGAAGCAGAACACGACCGAACATGGCTGACAGAACAGCTCCCAACTGTCACCTACGACTCGAGTGGGTCTACGGCTACAGGGGACATCAGTGCCGCAACAACCTGTACTACACCGCCGCCAAGGAGATCGTGTACTTTGTCGCCGGCGTCGGAGTTGTGTACAACACACGGGAACACAAGCAGAAATTTTATTTGGGACATAACGATGACATAATCAGGTAGGCACATTCACGTGGATCTTATTAGGAAATCCAGACGTTTTTACCAAATTCACGCCAACTTAGTACAGTGAACTCATTGGTGCAGTAATGCATTCAAGCCAGTGTCAGGCTGGCTAGCGTTACTTATATAAGACGTCGCTGTATATTTCATTGCAAGATCGCGGTACCATCACAGAGAGGCACAAAATCACTTTCCAGAACATTTTCGTTCATCGTTCCCGGCCGGTGAATTGATCTCCGAACCCATATCCGAAATGCTAATTCGGTGCCAGTTTTTCATCGCTGTTTAATTTCATCCTGAAAATGTTTTCGCTTTTGTTTAATCGTTCCCTGTCTAGCTTGTACTTCTTTAAAAAAATTCTTGAAACTTGGTGTTTCGAACACTTCCTTTGTCTATTTGCCTCTGAATGGCTTGATGTGTTCCCCACTTGTAAGTCATTTTGGATAAAAGCATCTGCAAAGCGAACTCGTGTAAATGTAAGTGGAGAGAGATGAAGGAACCAGCTGCTCCGCTGAGGCGCTGTCCAGCACGACCGGCTGCTGAAGGGGATCCGTCGCGCTGGACAGCGCCTCAGCGGAGCAGCTCACCGCGCAGGACGGCGTCTAGTATTATCTTAAGGCTATTTTTGGTAGTCTGTGGCCATATGCGGTAGGCGGACGTCAGCGTCGCGTCTAGCTGTTCTGTGGATAGTTCAAAGTAGTTAAACTTTGAAATACGCGTTTTGAGACACCTGCTTTCTCCAGCACCCTTTTGCTCTCCGTCTGGTTGTTTTTGCACGCAAAACGCGTCCTTTGCAAACGGCAATATTTGTAAAGGTGCGGTCACATTGGCCGTCGCTGGGGAAATCGGTCATTTCAATAGGACTGCACGAGAACGGGAATTTCACGACTTAATTCCCAACGTAGATTTCGCAACTGGGGATTCGTCTCTTTAACCAACATCTGTTTGTATTGAAAGTGACTTTTTGTGAGCTGTTTGTCATTCATTGCTGTACTGCTGGTTATATATTATTTTTGTGCAATCTGACGAAATTTTAGTGTGCACATTTAAAACTATAAAAAAATACACATCAATACTTCTGCTTGTATATACCGTTGCATTTTTCCTCATACACATACGGTACAATAGGGTGTAAACACACTACCTGAAATGGAACTGAAAAAAGGTTCAAAGGAGAGTAACAATATTTAGTATAACAGCACTGGAGCCCTTCCTATTATTTCCTCCTGTGTGTGTTTATCGCTTGTGTTCAGGGAATGTGAAATGGAAAACCCGGAGTGGATCTTTACCAGTGATTGCAGAACACTTTCAGCTCTGTTACTCCACTCCACTAATCCAAAATCCTAATAGGCTTTTACACTAGACTTTGCCATGCTATTATCTGATGTCAGGGTAAACTATTTTACAAGACTTCCAAGGTATGTGTGATAAAAAAACCAAAACAATTAAACCCACCCCTAACCATACTCCTTAACATAACCTTCACCGGGGAGTATGCAGATTGTAAGAAAACGTACTAACTACGAACTAGCCACCAATTAATCAAAATGTATGAATTGCCATGAGATGGTGTTGCCGGTTTGGTATAAAACAGCTCATTGGAAAATACTATTTATTTAATATTATTTAATTTCTAACTACTAACTAACTTTTATTATTTCATTATAACGTATGATATATTTCAAGATATATTAGGCTGCTATCACTTTAAGTGAACACTCCACTATTTTTAAAAATAATTACCTAGTGTTAATCCATTCAGCCGAACTCTTCGGGTCAGCAGGCACAATGATTTTATGCCTGAAAATGGTCCTCAGTATTACAATTGTTCTATTTTTCAAAAACAGTTTAGCGTTATGTCTGATTTCTTTTGCAACTGTTTGCTTAATGTTTTTTTATACGCAACCGCAAGCCCTGTTTAGCTTTGCAGTTTATCAGCTAATATAATATTATCCAATAGCCTTAACAGTTAATTGTCACAAAATGACCTCTATCTGAGGTCATGATTTTAATATATGTTCTTTTAAAATGCATTTGACAGTCATCCAAGGTTTATGTGTTAACCTTACTGGTAATTCAGTTATTTAGAGATAGCTGTATTTATTCGCAGGTGAAGGTGCTTTTAGCTGACAGTGAGGGTGTTATAATTCAGTCACGTGATCATCAAGGTTATGGCATCCTACAGGAGTAGGTGTATATGCGTGCGTCTGTGTTTGTGTCTGTCTATATGTGCTGTACGTGTGTGGTGTTTGAGTGAGAGCTGGAGGGGGTGGCGTTCTGCCTCGCCGCCGGTCATCTGCCTCAATTCTCTATTATTAATTAGGTGCCAGAGAAACTGACCTTGGTTACCTTGCGTTTGTGTGACTGTTTGAAAACCGTGCATGTGCTTGTATTTATAGAGCATGTAGCGTAATTCTTAAAAATGATATGACATGATAAAATTTTTTCAGATACCACATTTGTGGCCAGTTACTTACATTTACTACCCCCCCTCCCCAGTATGGCCCAGGTGTGCATTTGTGCGTCAAATGTCTCATAGGGACCCATGCATCTCTGGTTACTTCAGTATCAGAATTTGACCCAATGCTTGACTTTCTGGGAGGGCCATTATATGCTATTCATGCATATCAGATGCGTCCATATAACAGCAGTGCCCTATTATTAAGTTATCAGCACAGGTATCTAAATACATAGAAGTCATAAGTGATTCATATGCATACAGAGCCAAAGGATTATTATTAGTGCATTCAATACAAGACAGATGTACAAACAGAGACTAAGAGAAATATACTGAATAAAGGAGCTGTTATTGGAGATAACATTTTATTGTTTTTGGTTGCAGAATAACTCTGTAATTTCTACAATACATCACTTACTCTGTTGTATTGAGGAACATTAAATGTGTATTATTATGGCTGTCCATAAAGACATTACAGAAGTATGAAACCATTCCTAACAGAATAAATCCTGTAAAGTAAAAAAAATATACTACATGCATTAAAAAAAAGATATTTTTTATTTTTTATTTAATTTTTGTATATTTCCATGAAAATTAAGTACGCTCTTCAAATTTTATGACCTTTTGTTTTGCTTCTAAATTTGCTTGCAATTTTTGTTGGAATACACATTTCCTAAAAACATTGGTTTAAAAATTTAAATATTGAAATATATTTATATGAAATGTAATTTAATTGCTATTTTAATTATATTGTAAAGACAAAAAAACAAATGTCGATACATCACAAGGATATACTGAATTATAAAGATTACTATATTGTAATAAACATTCAAATTCACATTCAAATGTGGGTCATCCTGTTTTATCCAGACACAGTAAGCCTAATATAAGATGTTAAAACACCTCAGTTCATGTTTCCTTGTAGATATATATATAGTTTATGCCAGATCAAATACAGATATTTCTTGTATTGAATGATGCGAGTTGTTGTTGACATGGGATTGGTAGTTGATGGTGGAGTTGGTTTGTATCCTCTGTTATTTGCCCTTGAGTAGAAAGCTCAGTGGGAGGTGGAGGATGGAGCCCAGAGCTGAGCTACAGATGTTGAACAGCAGCTTGTGCGCCAGGGAGAGAGAGAAAATGAGAGACCATCTCATACCTAACAGACGTGATGCTGTTTATATCGCACTGTGAGTTGGTCTGCATCAACTCTGTTAAGCGAGCTGTGCGATCATGCTGTGCTATCCTGAGAACTGCTGATATATGTCCCCGTTCTTTTGTAAATGTTACGTGACAACACTCCCTCAGGTAAGTGCCAACATAAGGCATAAAATATTCAACTTTGGGCTGAAACAAGCATGTCTCCAAATTTAGATAAACATTTAAACATTTAAAGGAACGGTTTAAAAATGATTTACTCACACTTGTGAGACTTTTGGATCGATGTAGTGAATATGCTGAATGTCCTTTAAGGGTAAGTGGTATGACAAAATATATATTTTGATGACGACATCAAGTGTGAATTGACAGAATCTGTTATGATGTGCACACTACAAGCGATCACGTTATCGCTCTAGATTAGAGAAATATTTCAATACTTTCTCTCGCAATTAGACCTAGTCTAGCCTGAGAAATAAGCTTTTTTAATGCCATTTAAGCAAAATAAACAACATTTATGAGACCGTTGTTTAATCGTACGTTTTGCGAACAGTTCTAGAGAATTTCACGTTTCCCCATTCAAAGACATGCACTTGGATGCTCGAGAGGCGTTTCAAAGATGCTTGCTGAGTGATATGTCTTGCATTAAAGGGACTTTGATATCACTCATCATCGCGTAATTCTCTCCTTCATTTTGTGACACAACTGGATGTATGATTGGCTTGCCTGACACGTCATGCAATTTTCCATTCTGTTTGAATTTTTATAAATTTGCGCGGGAGATGCGATTGAGGTGTGTGATGCACATTCACTGCAGTCTGCTCACACGAACAATCACATTCGCTTTTGGCGTATACGCACCATTAAGTAAATACATCCTTGCGCTGTAGTTCAGGTCTGCTTAAAGTTAACACATTATATATATATAGATATTGCTATATAAACATGTATAAATGAGAAAATGTTTAGTTTTGAATACCTTTGATATTTATCATTTTCCAACAGGTCAAATCCATGTGATGGAATCCATGCGAGCATAAATATTGTGTGAAGGTGAAAGATTTCCCTTAGCAGATTTAGTTCTCTTTTACAGTTAAATGATCCAATACAGGAATATTCTGTCAAATGCCTGTTTTGTAATCATCGGTTATGTTGCTTAAGTGAACATAGAAGTCCAATAGGGGTCAAAATATTGGATTCGTGCAGTCTTAAAGTGATAGCAGCCTAAAAAAGGTAAAAAATTGTCATTAAAATCTTTTCATGCAGCACATAAAGCATATTTATGCAATTTAAAGAGACTGTTATGGCCCCTTTTTGTCCAGTATCCATTGACTTTCATTGCATGGAAAATCTCCTTTCATATTCCTTGAAAGAGGAGTTGAAATAACATTATTGTGAGTCAGTTGTTATAGAATTCAAATGTTGTAATATTCTTCTAACACAATAGCATTTATACACACATTTATACCTTAGACTTCAAAATAGCGTATTCTGAAATTTTAGTGCAACCACTTTTGATAAACATGACGATTTTAGCCTAGAAATGTCTGGATGTGAGCATTCTTGAGTTCCAGAGACAGGTGCGTGCTGGTCTTTATGCTCTCAGATGTCTGTTTGGTTACTACAGGTGTTCAAAAAAAGAATAGGGGGTGGATAGAGATTGGACATTTTGAATGACTGCGAGCGACTAAAAAAATGAAAAAATGTCTGGCGACCTACTGCGTTGTATCCTGTGTTTCATGTGATTAGAGACAAGTTAATGTATTTTAAGTAGATTTCAAATTTTTATGTGCATGTCCCTTTAAAAGGTTTAATAGGAATATTGTGTTCCTGGTAAGATATTTAGGAGGCTGAATACCGTGGAAGGGGTTCTTTCTCTATTAAGACGAGGATTAGGTGACTTCAGCAACATTTTGCGTGATGTTTGGTGCGATGCCAGCGTTCACGTATGAGCGTGTGTGACTGACAGACATGATTACTCACGAGGGGGGGAGGGTGGACATTGTGTCTCGTTTAAACCACGTGATCTAATCAGATGGAAGCTCTCTCTTTCGTGCTGTAGTCCATCTGTAAGCCATGTGCACTCACATGCACTCATTTCTAATGTAATCCTTAATCTGCGCTGCCTCCTGATGCTCTTACTCTAATAGTATCAATGAGTCTGACTGTTTGAATGTGTGTATTGGTGTGCAGCGCTGTGTGTTGTGGTCTGGGTTGTCAGTTTTAGCACAGATCATGTGCACACTATATGAACGCTAGTCAAGGGTTTGAGTTAGATCCTTGAATGTGAGTGTGTGTGTGTGTGAGCTAAAACTAAAGCTTCAGTTGCCACCTAGATTAAATGCAGGGGTTTTATACCTTCTATATAAGCCCCTCTGGGCACACTCAGCTTGTTAGCTTTTTGTCAGAGGCCTTGGCAGCTCTCCACCTAACGTGATTGAACTATTGCTTTGTGGGCTTAGTGAGTAAAACCTCCTCTAGAGACAGAAATCACTGCCTACTGAAATACTGTCAGACAGTTGTGTTTCTCATATAGTAGGGACGGAAGCAGGGAAATATCGGTACTTCTGTTACTTGTTTTAGCACATTTTAACACGGGGATGAATCCTTGTTTATTAGAATCAATACTATGTGTTACTGAGCTAGAGATTTTATTGTTTATTTATCATGAAAAGTGATGCAGATATGGTCCTTTCTAGCATGTAATGCCTACATTTCTTGTTTTCTTCAACCCCTAATGGATAAAATCTGTATTATTTGTTTATTTAAATTTTAAAGGTAACGCTTTATTTGAATTTCTCACTATGACATGCATATTACTAGCATATTTTATTGTTTATTAGTGCTTAAAAAGCACATAAAAATGCATTATTCTGCATACTCATAATATGTTTGATAACAGAAATTCTAATCCAAACTTAACTGAAGCAAAAGTCACAAATCAAGTGACCGTTGATACAGTCATTGTGAAATTATCTTTAATTCTGTAAGATTTCAGCAAAGGTACATTAAAGTGATCAAAAAGACATTTTTGAATATTACAAAAAAACTATTATTAAAAGCAAAAGATATTAAGAAGCACAACAGTTTTTAACAATGGCAATAAAAATGCTTCTTGAAAATGCCTTCCCTTTTATTAAATCCCAAATCAGCATAAACGAATGATTTCTAAAGGAATCATTAGACACTGAAGATAGAGTAAGGGCTGCTGATAATTCAGCTTTGCGTCACAAGAATAAATTAGTCATTTTCAAATATATATTAAAATAGAAAACTGTCATTTTTAATTATAATAATACTTAATAATATTTCTCCATTTACTGTATTTTCTATCAAATAAATGCATCTTTGGTGGGCAAAAGAGTTTTATAGGATAATATATATATTGAAACATATCAGCTTGTTATATGGCCAGATTATGTTTTTTTAAGGAAGATCTCATAAAATACAAATTTGCTTTATGTACAGTATGTGTCAGGATCAATTTACACCTACATTACGCTTGGGCATAACAAGCATGCTGCATATATGTTGACAAGATGCAGTCATGCGTGTTTGAGCCCATTAAAGTGACGCTAATGCTGGGAGACAGGCGTCCTCTTCCTACTGGTTTTACAGTGATCAGCGAGGCTTCCCTCTTCCAGGCAATGGACCGCCCCTCCGGCAGGAAATCCCCACCCTGTCTATAGCAGTTCCAACAAGCAACTCTACAATCACCCTCTCGTTCATTATTCCAAAGCGGCTTATCTGACACATCTACACAAATCAAACAGCCTGATATACAAACACACACAAGCACATGGCAGTGTAAATGTCCTCTCTTTGGACTGTGAGAGGTCTGTCAGAGAGGATATAAGCATCTTGAGACCAGGAGAAGTGTCTTTTCCAGCTTTGTTAGCCCATTGCTGGAGGTTTTTTGTGATCTAACCATGCCATTTCAGTATGTCTATCAGCTAGATTGTGTTCCAGATTGTAAAGTTCTTTAATAGTGAAATATAATTAGCTGTTTATTAAAGGAGCACACTGCAAACTTTTTGGTTAAAGGGATAGTTAAAAATGAAAATTACCCCATGATTTACTTACTTTCTTCTTTCAGGTGAATAACATACTGTCTCTTTCAAGCTTTATAATGGGAGTAGATGGTGGTTGGATTTTTGAAGCCCAAAAAAGTGCATTTATTCATCATAAAGTGTAAAATGTGAGTGTAAATGTTTAATAATAGGGGTTATTATTACAAAAATAAAGCGGGTAGTATTCATCTGATCATCTTAAGAGGACAGCACACTTCCTGCACCTCACTAAGCTGTTAACTTGTAAAATGAAACAGATTTGCCTGGTGTCACGCGAGCATAAATCATTTTAAGCATTTCTGTTATGTCAAGTATTATACCTGTTATTTTGTCAAGTGTTATTAATGAGGAAAAATTGCTTAACGCACTTAATACAAAACGCCTGAAGTAAAGTTTCATTAATAAATAACATTGGACATTAATTATCATGCATGTTGAAATGGGAGAGAAGTCAGAGCAAAAACATTGGATTTTTGAAAAAATTCTCTTATATTCAACATGTCTGAAATAACTATTGCAATTTTTAATAGACGTTTTCTTTTAAAGTAAGTTAAATATAGCATAAATATTATATTGTTTGTTATAAAATGGAAGGTACAGACTCATAACTGAATAAACTTCGTTTGAAGTTCTTCTAAAATAGGCAACATGTAACATGTTTCATAATATGTGGTAAATTCACAAAATACAGAAACTGAAGTGCAGCTGCTAACCATGTTTAAGACAAATACTATGGAAAGATTTTTTTGCAGTCTGTATTTCTGCTGTGCATTTTAAAGAAGATCTCTGGAATTTGTATGATCAGTAATTGGCTCATTGAAGTGATATTTATAGAAACATCATGCTATTTTAAAGCCTGCTTTACATGAAAAATGAGTCCAATTCAAAAGAGCCTCTTTGGAAATCAAAGAGCGTGACTGCAAAAACTTTCTCTGCCATCTTCAGACTACTGTCAAGTGGAACTGAGCATTTATAAAAGCCAAGGGGGTTGAACAGCAGGAAAACGCTGGGAAACATGGCGTAGAAATTCAGCAAATGCAGCCCTTCACAGGTGAATCAGTCCGTACACACGAGGTCTGTCTCCATTGGATTACATTTCTAATGTCTGATCCTATTGTAGCCCATTTTTATCTCTTAATTTTTATAGCAGGGCAAAATTTGGTTGCATTAGAAAACACTGAGAGATTAAATGACAGGCTTCATCAGTCCATCATATGACACAACAGAGGTAAACCGAGGTGACTTAACATTTTTCATACTCAAAACATTGCATAGTAGCAAACGGTTATTTGGCTTAATCCAGCTGCATTTGCATTCGTGACACCTGCACTGTATCTGGCACACCTGGACATTTGGGTGTGTTATGAGCATGAGGTGTTATTGGTTGTCAGGATTTAGCTTGCTCTGTAAAAGCCAAGGCAAGCAAGATAAATACTGACTTTTGGAAATGTGCTAATCCTCTCCTTCCTGGTAATCCACAACAAGGGCAAGCAAGGTGACTGCTGCAGTAGCTGCTCTGACCTGATTTGGACACCATCCAGAATGTGTGTGTGTGTGTGCGCAGGCGGCACGGATATGACACCATGAACACACATGTGATGTGCTTTCCTGCTGCCCAGTCTTACTTTACTTACAGTATATGCTACTAATTTCTCATTAATATATTAAAAACAAATTTTTTTCTTTCTTTCAGTCATTGTAGTGCAATAAGTTATCTCAAATCATCAACTTTTTCATTTTTATTTCAAGCTTTTCATCTGATATTTATATTTAGTTTTATTTCAGCGGTTTTAAAGGGGTCACCCAATGAGAAATCAAAATCTTCACAATCTTTTGACATATCCGTCGATATAAATGATATATTATACTATAAAAACATTCTGCAAGTTTCAAGAACTCAACATTTTCTTAGCCCCTATTTACGCCTGGTAATAAAATCTGTTTTTGTCGATTCGATAACAAGTGGACAAAGGAGACACATTCACAACTGTTGTTTAAATGCTCTCTTTTGTCCACTTTCTACCACTTCTTGGGTCCCTCTGCTTTTGTCTGAGCTACAGTGGGAGGGTTAAATGTGGATGCACACTTATATTATGTCAGAGTCCAGCTGTTTGTGTTGGTACCAAACAAAAATGCTCCACAATGTGCTGTGCATGTTTAGAAATTGGCTTTTTCAGCTTTTCGATCCAGTGGACGAAATAAGCTCACACAACTGTCATATACCCACAAAATGAGACAGAAACAGAAAAAGATCAGGAGAGCCAGAGGCGTCATGCCCATTCAGAGTGAGGGAGCAGATGCCCCCTCAGATTTTTGAGCCAAGTGGATTGTGAATGCAAATTCCAAAAGACCAAAAATAGCCGAATAAAGTTTTCTATATTTGATACAATCGCACCAGCATGATTAAATCATATCAGCTGCTAAATTCAAATCTGCATTGGCTGGCTGGCGTTTTTACAGCACTGCGTATTATAACCAATCATACACGACGCTGTTGAGTTTGTGAATGCAGTGGCCGAGCTGAAGCATTCAGACGAGTCATCGCTAAATCCTGGTTTTCGCTGACTGAATATCTCTCTCTGGTGAATTCTTTAGGTAGAAACAACAAAGTGCACGTTTGAACGGTTAAGATATTCATTTCACAGTTTTAGAATGAAAATGCAATTATGTAAATGCTTTCTTTCTGTTTAGCTCCGCCCACAGATTCACGGATGTAGTGTTGTCAAGAGCTAATATAAATTGATTTGACAAAAGCTGAAAGTACCACTGATAGAAAATTCACACAGCCTTTCAGCAGGGTCAAGTCATTTGACACTGAGGGATGGAAGTTCAATATGTCTGATTTGTCAATGTTTTGCCAGCTGAATAATTGACATCCAGAACTCTAGCTCACTGACTTGTTTTCATTCTTGTCAAATTAAGCACTGCTTCTACTTTGACTGAAATCTATGACATGTCTTTTATGTGAGTATTTGGCCCAATAATAATATCTTAGGCATCCTCTTCAATGACTGTTGACCTTTTCTGGTTGGTTGATTGACTGAATCTCCAAGCTGAACTGAGATGTTTTGTCTTTTCACAGACTTTATGAATTGATTTAATGAGTGAATTTTCTTTCCTATGTCGACGTACTTCATATTGAAGCAGGGAGGTTGGACATTTTTTGTCCAACTACTAACAGCCAGTAGTCATTATCTTTATGAGGCAAAACACATTTGATTGCTTGTACTAAGAATAAAACCAATGAAGACACTTGACTCTTAATAATAGATTTCAGGAATAAATTTTAGCCACTTTGTAGACAATTGATTGGGGAAAGAATAAAGGTAGACATACTCTTGAAACCACGATGCTATAGCTTATTATAGTCATCTGTAATACCTGTAGAGAGCTCATCATTCACAATAATCTCAATAGCAGTTTCTTGGCTGGTGCATAAGCTGTGACTTATTGATGGCATATTATTTTAAAGAACCTGCTCTTCTGAGTTTTCAAAGATTGTTTTGAAATTGTGTTTTTGTGCTATTTGACAGTTACAGTAAGTTATTAGTTTTATAGTAAATATATATATATATATATATTTTCCATTTCTTGGAATTTCTTTTAACTACTAGCCCTAATCTATGGTTTCTTTATCTGTGGCACTGCAAAACCATTTATGGCTGAATAGAAGTGCTGGAAACGCTAGTTTGTTAGATCTGCTGCTTCACTAACAACTCTGGTTTATTAATCAGACCTTGTATTCGAACTGATCTCTGTCAGGTGGCACCGCAGACTCCAGCTGTCCAACTTTACATTTCACTTCCCACTCCTCCTCTTGTTACCATGACAAGCTTCTGTTTCTCGCCCTGAAGCTTTCTGCCGTTAGTTAGCGTGTCTCTGCTGCAGCTAAACGCTTCCACCCACCTGCCCATTCGTGCAGTCATCCAAGCAATCTTCCTTTAGCGAGAGACTGCTTCCAGCAGCCCTGCACTGTTGCCCTGTCCACCCACTAAGGGCCTCCATTGGACCCATTAGCTAATAGGCTGGGGTAAAGGCGGGCTGTACATCACAGGAACGGCGCAGTGACAGCTTTCCACTTACTAAACGAGCTCATTAGCTAATAGAAAGGTAATGCTGAAGAAAGAGGGATGGCTAGATCTTTAGAGAGACACAAAAAAAGAGATTTTGATGGTTTGTTGGATGTAGCTAATAAACTGAAGAGGTTATTTGAGGGCATTTTTCATATGCTTTTCTTATCCATAGCTTGCTCACTGAGGGGCAGAATTAATATTTAGTCACATAAAGAACGATTTAGATTTCATATCATTTCACCTTCTTAAACTAAACGTGCAATCACATTTGGCATTGTTTGATGAAATTTTGTGGGCAAAGCTGAGTCAATGCATTGTGAGGTATTTCATGTGTTCAATATTTCAGCGAATTAATAATGGTTAATTATGGTTTTTGATTTGTTCTTACTAATAGTTATTATAGTCAGCATATGTGCAACAAGGACACTGTAAAATAAATTATTTCCCTTACATAAAATAGAAACCAAAATAATAATTATATATATACAGTATATACACTGAAAAACTACAACTTAAACTGAAATACAATAAACAGAAATACAATTTGACTGAAAAAAATAACTAATAAAAATGACAAAATTACTAAATCTTTAATTGTAATTAAAATAAAATAATACAAATTTTAACTCTTTTAAAAACCATAATATCTCACTGACTCTAGAATAAGTTTTAATCACGTGGGCAGGAATTACCTTGTTTAATATCATGTTTTACTCAAATGTCACATGATGACTTTTTTTTAAAGCAAATTTGACAGCTCGTCATTTTTACATTTACAAAAATCCAAAGCTCCAGATTTTCATATCGTTCATTAAACATTCAGATGTTTGAGCACAAATTGGCAGGTCATCGTCTGATGAAATACTACAGAGACTAAGTTCCTCTGAGCCCACGTAGCGTGTGGGTTTGTGGCATCTGATCAGATCAAATCAAAGCAGAAAATCACAGCATTTACATGCAGAGAGATCTCTAACTAGCTATATCTAGTCACCGAGGAGCACACGCTCATATTAGTACAATTTGTATCTGGAAAGCATCTAGAGAGCAAGTACTTCTTGTTAAGTAATGATTAAATTCACACCACTTTGATGTATGACTTTAATGATACCATTTGAAGCACTACATCCAAGTTATCAATACTCCAGTCTTAGTCTACGTTATTGGCGGTACCAAGCTTTGTAAGGCAACAAATACAAGTTACCGCTTTTTAAATCAATAACGTATTAACACTGTTAAAGGGAATCTTAAGTAGATTCCCAAAATGATTCAGTTTCATACTTTTAATAATAATGCACAAGTTCACTGTAGTATTGGCACAAACGCCCTAGCATAATGCAGCATTCACATTTCCACTAGACAATGTAAAAATTTAATTCACGTTTTGATCTGTTCCTCGGTCACGGACAGACACTTGGAGCGAGTGTTTTTGAAAGTGTGTGTTTTGAGGGCAACACAGATTTGACCCATCTGTCCCCTGGGTGTGATTGAATGAGAAATTTGGAGTTAATCCCTCCATCTTCCTGCTAATGAGACAGGCTGGGGGCAAACACATACTTACTAAGCAGTAGTGAAGGCTAAACAGACCCTCGCTGTAATCCACGGCCTTGAGCTGACCCTGTCTGTGTGTTTAGAAAGCGATTCCATACTGACAACACCAATCTGACTCACAAAGAGAAAAAAGTATGTTTGTATGCTAAAACGCGCATATGATTACGGTTTATAAAGATGTAAATATGGATCGTTTTATAACAAAAATGGCCTTTAAGGTGTGGAGTACTTTGTATAATGGATTCATGCACTTTTTTGGGACTTTCCCCTATTCACTGCCATTATGAAGCTTGGAAGAGCCGGACTCTGATTGTATTCATCTGAAAGAAGAAAGTCATATACAGGCTGGCTTGAGTGCATGTAAATCATGTTGATGTTTGCGTGAACTGTCCCTTTAAATGCTGGTTTGATGTTTACTACAAACACAATGTAAGATTAAAACAAAAGTACTTCAAGGACAAAATGCTTGGCACTGCTGCATCTTTTAATAAAATATGTTTTGAAAAACTGGCAGCGTGTTTAGAATAATTCACAAAAGAGTCTGTTGTGAAATGTGAAGGACAAATGAACTGAACTTGATCTTTCAGTCATTCAGTCACACATTTAAAATCAACAGCCATGCATTTCTACTACTGGGGTTTTAAGGAGGTGCAGTTTATCTACATTCATTGAGTTTGACGTTCTTAACTCAACATTCTCTAAAATTTCTATTATACTGATATTAAGTTTGCAATTGAAATCCTCCCCAGTTTCTCTTTAATCTTTCTGGACCGCTTAGCCCCACTTTGCAGTGCCCAGACATGTGACCATTACTATTTTGCATAATTCTTTCAGTGAATTAGACAATGTATGGAAATGAACGACCCTTTTTGCAGACATGATTCTTACTAAATTCCTCTCCCAGAGTGAGGCAGAGAGTATTTATCTCGCTGTAAGAAATCTGAAGGATTTTTAAAGCCCTTTAAATGTGTGGGTTTCTTCTGGTCAATTCTAGATACAAATTGCATCAATTATTTATATCTTTGACGCATTAAATCATTTTTCTGTCATATTTGGAGAAAGGTTGTGGTGTGATGGAGAGTTGTGCTGGAGCTTTAGAGCCTTTGCTCTATTTTCAGTTATGTGAGATTATGAGAGTGAGTAATCCACAGAGAGATGAGTAAAGACTGGCGACTGACTCGAGGGTTTGTTCACTGCAGGGATGTGCAGGAAGCCACCACTGATTTGTATGAATATAAAATAATGTTTTTTTTTAACTGATTGTCATTATCAGTAGCATTATGACTATTAGAATGATTTTAGTTTCAAACTAATGGTGTGTGAGAGAAATTGCAGTCTCTTTGTTTTTTTTATTAACTGAAAGTAAAGTAAGTTTTTGTTAATGGAAATAAAGCTGAAATAAAATATAAATATTAGAACTGATATGATAATGCATGATATGATAATTAATTCCCTAGTTTTACTAAACTGGGTGCACAATATAATTATTTGTTACCTCATTTTACTAAATTGTGCACAAAGGAATGAATTACGATATTTGCATGCTTTATTTATTTTTTTCCTGCTTGTTGTGTGGGGCTCCGTAACCTTAAATTTTAAACTTAATAAAACTTAAATAAGTTTGTCTTGGCAAAAGCTAAGAAATATGTATTTTTTAATAATTCAATTGACACTTGAATGATTAAAAAGCAAATAAAATGAAATGAAAATAAAAACATACAAATAAAAGTTGTTTATTAATATTCAAGTTACAAATAAATAATATTATATAAATAATATAAAAATAAATATTTAAAATATATGCATATAAAATACTTGAACACCAAACAAATTGGCAAAAGATATACATATTATTTTGTTTTCTTTTTGTAAGCAAGTAAACATTAAAGTAATTTATTTTAATTAGTGCTGTCAAACAGTTAATCACAATTAACAAAAAAAAAATGTAGATGTAAATGCGTTTATATATTTATTTTCTTATATTTATATTTCTAATATATTTAATATTCAAACAAAACATATTTTTATTAAATATACTTTATATATGTATACAGTACAGGCCAAAAGTTTGGACACACCTTCTCATTCAATGTGTTTTTTTTATTTTCATGACCATTTACATTGGTAGATTCTCATTGAAGGCATCAAAATTATTAATGAACACATGTGGAGTTATGTACTTAACACAAAAAGGTGAAATAACTGAAAATATATTTTATATTCTAGTTTCTTCAAAATAGCCACCCTTTGCTTTGATAACTGCTTTGCACACTCTTGCCATTCTCTCAATGAGCTTCAAGAGGTAGTCATCTGAAATGGTCACATGAAATGGTTTTCACTTCACAGGTGTGCCTTATAAGGGTTAATTAGTAGAATTTCTTGCTTTATCAATGGGGTTGGGACCATCAGTTGTGTTGTGCAGAAGTCAGGTTACTACACAGCCGACAGCCCTATTGGACAACTGTTAAAATTCATATTATGAGAAATGAAGGTCAGTCAGTCCGGAAAATTGCAAAAACTTTAATTGTGTCCCCAAGTGGAGACGCAAAAACCATCAAGCGCTACTACAAAACTGCCACACATGAGGACCAACCCAGGAAAGGAAGACCAAGAGTAACCTCTGCTTCTGAAGACAAGTTCATCCAAGTCGCCAGCTTCAGAAATCGCAAGTTAACAGCAGCTCAGATCAGAGACCAGATAAATGGACATAAACAGAGTTCTAGCAGCAGACCCATCTCTAGAACAACTGTTAAGAGGAGACTGTGCGAATCAGGCCTTCAAGGTCAAATAGCTGCCAAGAAACCACTGCAAAGGAGAGGCAACAAGCAGAAGAGATTTGATTGGGCCAAGAAACAAAGGGAATGAACATTAGACCAGTGGAAATCTGTACTTTAGTCTGATGAGTCCAAGTTTGAGATCTTTGGTTCCAACCGCCGTGTCTTTGTAAGACGCAGAAAAGGTGAGCGGATGGATTCTTCATGCCTAGGTCCCACTGTGAAGCATGAAGGAGGAGGTGTGATGGTGTGGGGGTGACACTGTTGGGGATTTATTCAAAACTGAAGGCACACTGAACCAGTATGGCTACCACAGCATCCTGCAGCAACATGCCATCCCATCCGGTTTGCGCTTAGTTGGACGATCATTTATTTTTCAGCAGGAAAATTTGACTAAGAAGGAAAGTGATGGAATGGTGCAGCAGATGACCTGGCCTCCACAGTCACCGCACCTGAACCTAATCGATATGGTTTGGGGTGAGCTGGACCGCAGAGTGAAGGCAAAGGGGTCAACAAGTGCTAAACACCTATGGGAACTCCTTCAAGACTGTTGGAAAACCATTTCAGGTGACAACCTCTTGAAGCGCATCGAGAGTCTTTGAGTCTTTTCAAACTTTGGCCTGGAACCTGCTCAAGCATTTGTACCTGTGGTTGAGAATAGCTGGTGAAGAAAGAGGGAACGGGTATAAGAGAAAAGAGAATCCTGGAGCGAGAGAGACAGATTAAGAAAGACAGACAAGGCAGACACACAGCGATGTTCATGAGTGGTACAGCTCCCTCAGGGCTTTAATGTAGTCACTCCTCCTCACTGCCAAGCAGAATCACCCTGGCAGGCTTAAAAAGCTTCATCTGAAAGCTCAGACTGTGGGAGCTGGAAACTCTTGCTGAATATAAACACACACACACACACCATCAAGAGCAGAGACAGGCACCAGAACTCCCTCAAGAAGAGGGAGACATTTTGACAGATAGTCAATGTTAAATTGTTGGTGAAATTGTGTCTCTTGGACAATTCAAAGGCCCAGATGAGTGTGGCATCAAACTGTGCAAAAGAAAACTTTTTCAGTGAGCTCTAAATAGCAGTTCCTTTCATAGAGTTTATAAAAAGCTGCCTTATTTCAACATTTCATCCACCTTAACTCACCCTCTGCTCTTTAAAATTTCAAACAGAGTTGAAGAGAAGCTAAAAGTAGCAGTAGTAGTGTCACAGCAACTCATGATGTATTCATACTGGTGTAGCTTTCCAGTAATGAGCTATGATTCCCAACAGGGAGTAGTGTAGCATGACAAAATGCTGTCACGCCGTCCGCCGTTCCATGTGTCTTTGTTGTGTTTTGTTTTCATTGTGTCTCCTTGCCTATGTGTCTCATTTGTAACCCCGCCCCGCTCGTTACCTGTATCCTC
>JAUYWG010000053.1:17956555-17970140 GCA_034779775.1 Enteromius afrohamiltoni
GGTCATTGTCATGTTGGAAGACCCAGCCACGACCCATCTTTAATGCTCTGACTGAGGGAAGGAAGTTTTTGCCCAATATGTCCCAATACATAGCCCTGTTAATTCTCTCCTTAATAAAGTGCAGTCGTCCTGTCCCCTGTGCAGGAAAAACACCCCCAAGAGCATGATGCTTCCAGCCCCATGCTTCAATGTAGGTGTGGTATTATTGGGATGATGCTCATCATTCTTCTTCCTCCAAACACGGCAATGGATTTAAGACCAAAAAGTTCTACTTTGGTGTCATCTGACCTCAGGACTTTCTCCATAACTCTTCTAGATCATCCAGATGGTCCCTGACTTCAGATGGGCATGGACATGGGCTGACTTAAGCAGGGGAACCTTCCGTGCCATACAAGATTTTAAACCATGCCGTCTTAGTGTATTACTGATAGTATCCTTGGAAACGATGGTCCCAGCTCTCTTCACAGCATTGACCAGCTCCTCCCGTGTAATTCTGGGGTAATTCTTCACCATTCTTAGCATTATTGATACCCCACGAGGAGAGATCTTCTGTGGGGCCCCAGTCGGAGGGACATTGACAGTCATCATTAACCACTTCCATTTTCTGACAATTGCTCCAACCGTTGTTATTTTTTCACCAAGCTGCTTGGCAATTGCCCCGTAGCCCTATTCAGATTTGTGAAGGTCTTCAATTGTGTCTCTTGTGTCTTTTGACAGCTCTTTGGTTTTGCCTATGTTGCCTTAGACTTTGGCTGATTGTGGGGTGCACAGGTGTCTTTATGACAACTAACGACCTCAAACAGGTGCTACTAATTTCAGAAATCTGGCTAATAAGCAAGTGATCAAATACTTATTTGACTCAGTAATTCCCAAATAAATTGTTAAAAAAATCATACAATGTAATTTCCGGACTTTTTAGATTCCGTCTCTCACAGAGGAAATGCACCTATGCTGAAAAATGCTCAATTACGGATTGACCTCACTGTGTGTATAAATATATCATTTAAAAAAGGAAAAATAATACCAGCAATGCAGATACAATCAATAATAAATGATTTTACCTGTCAATTCTTTTTCACAACATATAATACACAAAATAAAATGTTACATTATTTTATCACATTGCTTGACTTTTTGCGTCAGTGCTCATCTTTCTAACGTCTTTTAACATTTTAACTTAATAGTGATTTACAAAACAGATTTCCTGTGAGTGCACTTCAGCTGAATTCAATATCATGCACTATGTTGTGTTGCTAAGCAACTATAAACAGCCTACAGTTATGAAATAAACAGCTTACAGTCTAGCCAGCCCTGCTTCTGGAGTGCCTTTCCAGGCCTGCTCCAAAACACCTGCCTGCAGTCTTTCACCCTCCTAATCTTTTGAGAAAGAATCACACCGTGGTTGTTAGTAGCCATTTTTAACCAGAATTTTGTGGTTAAACAATCTCGAACACTTTGGTTTGCTTATTCAATTTTGTTTGATTTGAACTAAAGAGGCTTTTTAGCACTCTATGAGCAAGAAATATAATATGTTTTGTTTTTTGTGTTTGCAGTGTTTGGTGTCTGTGGGCTTAGACTCTAAAAACACAATCTGTGTGTGGGATTGGAGACAGGGGAAAGTTCTGGCAGCTGCTCCTGGTCATACAGACCGGGTAAGAACACACACACACACACACATCAGATCAGTAGAAAGGGTAGACAGGCAGTGTAATGTTTCTTTTGTCCTATCATTATCTAGTGGACTTTCTTCAGTCCTTTAGTTTCATTCAAGATACACTGAGTAACTCACATGTTACATTCACATTAGCAACACAAAATAGACAGCCAGAAGAGTGTTAGAAAGAAATTGCTCAGATTTAGGGAGTCTGGGAATGCACTGAAATTAATTTCATTTTACATAAATGAACACTGGAACTAATAATGGTATATCCTTTGGGCCAAAACACACACTTTCCCTGACTCTGTCTTAATTTTTTCCTATTGATTTCTCTGGCTCTGTAACACTCGTACATGAATAGTTCAAACATATTAAATAACATTTCATTATAAAATTACAAGTCATTTCTGCACAAACTCCTGCGGACGTGTTTTCTCTGACTACTCAACCAACCCCTGGTAGTTTTGCACGTGTGTTATAACCAAATATCTTACTGCCTTTAACTCATTTCAGAATGATGACAGGTACATTATGAAACAGGTGCACATAGAGAAACACATAGTACCAAAGAGAAACTAGGTTTTTCTTTGATCTCCAGTATTCGGAGTTGGAGGTGTGTAATTACAAAATTAGGGCAGAAAATGTAGCATGGGAATGATAAATTACCTACCATACACACTACTGTTTAAAATGTTGGGTTGTGAAGTTTATTTCTTCTGCTTCTGCTTTCATTGTAATTATTTAAATCCTTTGTAGCATTAGAAATGTTTTGCTGTCATGTTGATAAATTGAATGCATCCTTTCTTAATAAAAAATAGTGTGTATAGAATCTGTTCTACATTATATACATTTTAGTGCACTAGTACTGCTAAACAAATGTCCTGTCCTTGGGAAATAAAAAAAAGAGAAAAATGGTCCAAAATGTCATGAAATTGAAATTAAAGGAATTAAACAGGCTTGAAGGCAGCATATGCTTCTGAAATACCTACAGTACATACATAATATATATAATGTACTTTTCTTTCTTTGTTTCATAAAGATATTCGACATATCATGGGACCTGTATCAGCAAAGTAAGCTAGTGAGCTGTGGAGTCAAACATATCAAGGTACTGCCTTTTCTCTCTTTATATTCATTTTTCCTATTTCTATTTTCTTTTTGGCTTCAGATGGGTCTGTATTGAAAAAAATATTGAAAAGTTGTGCTTGTGAAAGTCAGTGTCGCTGTTTGTTCTCCGTTGTGGTTTCATTATTTTTTTTCAAAGGGAAGTAAATGAGATATGAATACCAGAATGGAGACGGAATCCTCCAAAACATTTGTGAGGAATTGATTTGGAATGGATATCAGTAACATGAATAAATAGCTTTCATTTTAGAGGAAGAGCAGGTTACAACATTTTTATTAAAGATGAAACATTTTTCTTTGGATTCATTTGCTCCAGTTAATTATTTATAATACACCAATATAATACATGAGCTAGTATTAAAAGTGCAAATAGTTCATTCTGATTTCATATTAGCTTTAATTTCTCAGAATCTATTCAATACAAAATGTTTCTTTTTATCAATTAATCAAATCCCTTTAATAAATCGCAGAAACCAAATCAGTCCTGTCAGAAACTAGGACAAACAAAGAGTCATTGGAGTATACCTCTTCTTCCCCTCTTTATTTCTTCTACAGTCTCTCTTTAGAAGTGTTTGTGGAAGAGGGGGATTAGGACTAGCTCAAGTTCAGCTTTATGATTCCTCTTCAGCTTTTAAATTGTTGAAGTACAGGGCCGCTATCTTTGCTGTGAGATGGTTCAAATGGGTTCAGAGAGTGTTTGATTGTGTTGTCTGCCACCTACACGCATGCCTCGTAAGAAGACGTTCACACATAGAGCAATTTACAGCAACAAAGAGACTGAAATTCATTTTTAACAATGAGATTTCCAGAAACACATAAACACTGGTGATCACGAGTTTTGTGGGAATGTCCAATGGTGCTACCAACTTTCAGTATTTGGGAAATTATCGGAGCTCTCGTGATCCTCGTCCTGCGTTATGTCAGTGGCTGTAAAGTTTAATCTATTAAAAAAGTTAATTGAGAAAAAAGGCAGATTTTAACCTTTGAACCATTAAACTACCGTTGTGGGAAAAATCTTTGTCGTTGTTCAAAAAAGATAAATTGAGCTTTTCAAAGGTTTATTTCTTGCAAGATAGGTTCACAGTCAAACCGAGGTAGCGCCCTGCTGAGTGTGATAAAGGAGGGAGACAGCTCCGCTTTATATCTCTTTGCACACTCAAGGTTACAAACTAAAGACAGCTGGTGTTTCCATAAAAGGACGAAGACAGAAAAACACTTCTATAGATCATCTCTTCTAGACACCCCGGACCTATATTTTAGGCTTTTCTTGACCCCCTAGGTCACTTCCGTGATGCCAGTGGGGTTCCCAATCCCCGGTCACTCCCTACCCGCCACAAGGCCTATTCAGCATCCCACTACCTGCTGTTTGTCGTATATATCACATAATCTGTAGACATTACCTAATGAATTTTCTACAACACTACTATATTAATGGTTCTTATCATTAAAGAGTTACCCAACATTAAAAATTCCGACATCATTTATTCACTCTCAAGTTGTTCCAAAACCATTTAAATGCTTCAAAAGGTTCATTGTAAAGGTAATCCATATGAATCAAGTGATTTAAAGGATTGATGCACTTCCAGAATGAAAATGTCATGATAATTTACTACCCTCATGTCATCCAAGATGTTCATATCATTCTTTCTTCAGTCTCTAAAGAAATTAGGTTTTTGGGGAAAACATTCCAGATTTTTTCTCCATACAGTATAGTAGACTTGAGCAGGGACCAATGGGTTGAAGGTCCAAATTACAGTTTCACTGCAGCTTCAAAAAAGAATATGTTTTAAAAGTGTTACTAACAAAAAAAAATACATCCACAACATCATACATAGTTAAGTTGGAAAGGTCACAAAGTACCAACCCAGTGTTGAATGTTGAAGTGAATGTGCAAGGACTAAAGGTCAGAAATGTTTGAACACTGAACAATAAACACGTGTTTCTCATGTTGTGTCAATCACGTTTACACACTGCCTTGATGTCCACTATATAGAGGAAAAACCTGAAATGTTCTCCATAAAATACTCAATCATTTCTCTTTAACGTAAAAAAAGAAAGATTTGAGGTTTACAAGGGGATGGGTAAATTATCAGGGCGTTTCCCAAAAGCATTGTAAAAGAATCATAGCTTACGTTGATATATATGATGTACTTTAGCTTACGATAGCTTTGGGAAACGCAGCCGAGGAAAATTTCTTTTTGAAGTGAACTAGTCATTTAAGTCTTCTGAAGAGACATGAGCAATTTATATGATGAAAAGATTACATTTTTAGCTTTTAATCACATAGAAACCCTGGTAAAAATACATACAACTCGTCAATAATTGTGTTTTGCACTTTAAGCAAGCATGTTTGAGTATGGTTACCATATTCTGTGTGCTTTATGTTTATGTGTATTCACATGGATTACTTTTATGATGTTTTCATGAACTTCTTGATACAGTGCATTCTGGAGTTGCCTTTAACAAGAATTTGACTAAACGAAGACATATAAATCTTTTAAATATCCTCATTAAATAAGTAAAATATTGCATAATACACATACCTTACTGTATAACCCAGTGTCATTCATATAATTAGAGTCTCTTTCTCTCTTATAAGTTACCATTAAGCTTTGGCTTTATGTTCCTGTCATGAAGTAATCCATAATCCTCATGGGCTATACCTTTGAATCTTTTCATTCTCTCTCTTCTTTTTCACAACTCTTTCCTCAGATCACTGTGCATCCCCTATATATCTTGCTGTGTCAGTATTTTTCTCTTACTATATCCCCCATTTTCTAATGTATAAGTCACCTCTCCATGCTGTTAGGATGGTGTAGCAGTTGTCTCACATAATTCCTGAGTCCTTACCCCCTCAACCATGTGACATCTTCTCCCTGGGCCCTGCTCACTCAGCGATTATACACTCAATGCATGCCAGAGATTTAGCTCACTGTAATCCCCCTTTTCTCTCTATCTCTATTTGAGAGAGCCCCAGAGAAACTAAAAATCCAGGGCGGCAGGCTACATTTTATGTGGTTCTTATATTTTTTTAAGGCTTGTTAAAGATGGTGCTTCATTTAAAAAATCTATATATTATACATATTACACACATGAATATATTAACTGAAATTAAAGCCCATAAGTAACTGATTTGGAACGCTCTACCAGTCCTGACACACATGGTGCTCAATGTGAGATCAGGCATGAACAGAACTAAACACACCTAAAAATAAATGATTGACTTCAAATAAGATTCAGCCAGTTATAAAAGAATAAAATTAAGCTGAAAAATCAATGACCATATTTTGTGCCACAATGGTTTATATCAAATTTTGTGCCACACTTCATTTTACAGTCCTGTTATGCGTGTACATACTATGAACTTATTATACCAAATACTGTGACTGGGTAATAACTAGGTACTTACCCATGAATCTTAACCTATGTATAGTTACCTAGTACTTTTTTGGGTAAGTAATGTACACTGTAAGTATAAATACTGTAAAACAAAGTGTAACTATTTGACCTGTACTTGTAGTACTTTCAAATAAGTTACATTAAATAAAAGTTTATTAAACATAAAATTAATAACTTTTAGGCCCGGTTTCACAAACGGGGCTAAGCTTAAGCCAGGACTAGGCATTAGGTAAATTAAGATATTTTAGCAACTTTTACAAAAATGCCTTATAAGAAAATATTACAGGTGTGCATCTTAACACAAAACAATGACACTGACATGTTTTGAGATATGTCAGAGCATATTGGAACGGTTCTAAGAACTGTAAGGTACGGTTCCAGTTGTGTTTCCACGTGAGCCTGGTACGGCACGGCACTATTACAAACCGTTCTCAGCACAAAATTCTCGGCACGGTTTACACAAGCATGCCGAACCATGCAAAAAAGTGCTTGAATGCATGACATCGCCAATCAGAATCTGTCACTTGTCTGTTCCCTGGCTACTAGCTTCAGTTGGCAAATGCTGGGAATATTTTTCACAACAGAGCGAATAGCATACAGTGTCTCCATTTTCGCTGTCGTTTTAGATTTCACCCTAAACTGCAATCCTAAATTTGGCGCTTAGCATCTATGTCATGGCTCTAAGCCTGATCTCTGTTCGTTGATTGGTCCGGCCGTTTTGGAGCCGGAGAGAAACCATAAGATAGCATTCTATCTCAGACTGAGTACAGAAGCAAACTAAAATTGAGCGGAAGTATGAAATTTGACGTAGTCAGGCTAGCTGCTCACAAGCAATTCTGTTGACAATTCATACCAATAGAGTATTAGCATGTTGCTATGCTAACTGTGAAACTCTCAGAAAACATGCAAGCATTTTGATAGGAAAGGATGTAAAATGCGAAAAAATACACTAAATTGTGTATTAATAATCAACATTTCTGTCAATTTCCAAATCTTAAACTGTTCAACAAATGCTCTTTGTGAAGTAGTTTCAGGAAACAGAAACACAGTATGGTAGGTTTTACTGAGGCACAGCAGAATTTTTACACTCCCAGAAATAAAGCTGTCACGGGGACATGTCAGTGGCACATTTTAAAAAGGTGCTAATAGGTATACTTAATACATAATACTACTACAGTGCATGCTGTGTGGTTTTCAGTAAATGGAAACTTGTATTCCATTCCAACAATAGCCATTGGTCCTATTTGTGTGCAAGCCTTAGACAAAATTTTGACAAAGGTTTTGTCTGGATCCTCCAGGCTGCTCTCAATCCACTTAACTGCATGCAAGTCTCACGATGAGCCCGTCTGGAGCAAACTGAGGCAGTCTGCTCAAAGAATCCCACTCACTGCCTCCCACCACACACAACATAATCACAGCTTCACCCACAGGGCCCAACTAAACCACTATATTTACAACACGGCCATCACAACAGTGGTTTAGACATCAGATATGTGACAGGAGCCACGCACCGCACAATTAGATCTAACTAGATTAAGGTGTAGTGGGCCACCCTGGACTAATTTTCCTTTTCCTTCTCGCAGTATGCTAATTATAGCTGTCTTGGTGAGTTTAAGGCTGTTTGATTAGTCTAGATGTGCTGGATTCAGGGTGGCTTGCACACACGAGCAGGCGGCGGCTGTCCCCGTAGAGAGGAAAGACAGGGGGAGGACGTGCCTCAGGATGAAGGCAGTCTGCCTCTAATGGAGTCTTGGCAGATGAATAGCACTGACTCATTTTGATTATATTAAAGCTTTACTAGAGCACAGACCTGCAGAAACACAGGAGCCTGTGATTCACCGTGCTTCTGAATCTCCCTGACGTAATGTAGCCTGGCTGTCTGGAACCGCACTGTCTGCCCCAGTGCAAGGTTGCTAATGGGCCAGCGAATGCTTTTTCATCTTTTCAATCTCTTTCAGCCAGCTTTTTACCAGATGCCCTGGCTTTTATAAAAAAAAAAAAAAACTGCTAAATTTAGAGTAAAAAACAAAAACTGGCAGCTGTGATTACCAGAAATGATCAATAAAAAGGCAGTAACAAAACCTTTTGGAGGTACACCTTAAGGGCCCTGATATACTTCAAATTAAGTAACTTTTCAGTGACATATGAAAACCCGTAAAAAATTGAAAAAGTTATTCCGACATTTTCAGAATTGTGAGATATAAACTTGCAATTGCAAGTTATAAAGTCAGAATTGTGAGTTCTGATAACATATCAGTCTCAAAATTGGACTTTGTAACTTGAAATGTGAATTTATATTCTACAATTTGGAGAAAAAAAAGTCAGAAGACTATATCTCACAATTCTGACTTTATAATTTGCAATTGCGAGTTTATATTTCACATTTGTAAGAAAAAAAAAAGGCAGAACAGCGAGTTTGTGTCACGCAATTCTGACTTCATAACTCGCTCTCTCCACGATACGTATATATCAGGTGCTGATATATTTGTGCCAGCTCAGCTACGTATATAGTAAATTGGAGATGTTGCTCCCTTGCCTGACCTCGGATGCCTCTGACGAATGGTAGCTCAAAGGTGTTTAGGAGAGAAAACAAGCTCGATTCCAATTCAAACTCAAAATTAACTTTGTTTTGTCGCAATTACCAGACTAAATTGCAACTTAATCATTACAAATGTTATATTTATATAAAATATATATAAAATATTTTTGAAATACATTACAAGTTTCATTTAAATTACAATTTAAAGTACATTTTAACTCTAATTTAAAGACAATAGAATTAATTATAAAACTGGTGTGATTCCACAAAGCACTCTACCGTTTAAGTAATTGCATTTAGTATGAATATAAAATATAAAACGTGCAATTAATATGCAATTAAGAACACAAAAACATTAAATGCAGTTTGCACTAAAGCACTGCAAAAAATGCTTTCCAAGACAAGATTTTTGTCTTGTTTCCTGCCAAAATATCTCACAATTCTGAAATCAAGAAGGATTTTTCAAGAAGGAAACATTTTTAGAAAAACAAACTAAAATTAAGTAACTTTTTGCTTAGAACTTGTAGCTTTTTTTTTTTTTTTAACAAGAAAGTAATAATTTCTTATCTAGAAAATCCTTCTTGATTTGAGAATTTTTAGATATTTTGGCTGGAAATAAGACAAAAAAAATCATTTTTCAAAAAAAGCATTTTTTGCAGTGAGTGTATTCTGTTATTTTTTTCCATAAAAAGCATTTTTCCCAAAAGTATACTCATTTAAAACATAATTTTTCACTTAATTAGTTATACTGATTTGGAGCATCATGACTAAATACATAATGACAAAACATTATTTATTTACATAATGACAAATTACATTATTAACCTAAATATTTAATATCAAATGTTACCGCATCGCAATATGCAATTCAAAAATCTATATCTGACCGTCTTTGACTGCTCAGGTTTTCTTACAGGAGGCTGCTGAGGACAAGGTTGAGGTCACACACGGAATTGACCCTGCCATTCTCTCAAACAGGAGCGTGTGACCTCATGAAATAGAGCTCCGAGGAGTCTCACACACACATACAGATCTGTATCAGAGTCAATGAGCCAATTATTATGCACTGGCTGTGGGAGCTATCTGGGTTTGTTCTGAGCTAAGATCGTGCCTGTGCATTTTAATGATGTGTTTAACGAGTCTTAGCGTTAGTATGTTTGTGAGCTTGCGTGTGTGTGTTCCCAACGATCGCAAGAAAATTTATCGAGCTTGTGAACAGAAGTGCACCTTTATGTATGCTGCTGTGCTTTCGCAATATTAAGCTGTCCCACAATTTATTCAGTAAGGCCTTTCAATAGGCTATTTGCTATAATAAATTTTACAGGAAACAGCAATTGTCAGCTATACAAATCTTTACATGATATATTACAGTATGGTTGCTGCATTTCATAATAAATCAAAGAACCTAATGAATCATGTTTCAAACCTAAATTATGTGCTACAGCAAGTACCACTATATGACAAGACCAAGGGGCCATATTCACTTAGCAGTGCAAATTATCATTCTTTTAAAGCACGGATAGGAGTGAAAAGTTTTATTGTTGATCTACTGAAAATGTAACAAGTAAACTCAATTTTTTTACAGCTAAAAGAGTGTTTGCATTGGCGCAAGATGTCAGAAAATCTGGCTCATGCATGTTTATGAAATTCACACATTGATTCATGAATGACTCTCTTTTGTTCTCAGTTTTGGAGTCTTTGTGGAAACGCACTGACCCCTAAGCGTGGCGTGTTTGGGAAGACTGGAGACCTTCAGACGATCCTCTGTCTGGCCTGTGCGAGAGACGAGATCACATATTCAGGTGCCTTGAACGGAGACATCTATGTCTGGAAGGGAATCAATTTAATCCGGACAGTTCAAGGGGCTCACGGGGTAAGTGAGGGAACGTTTTCAACAGTGTCACTAGAAGGTCCTCTGTCCTGAGACACATAGATATCTGCTTACAGTGATTTATAAATTGAGTTTGATCTATAAAATGGCTCGCCTATCACAAAAGTTTTGTGATGAATATTGAAAGATAATGTAACGTTATTATTCTGTGATCTATGCAAATATTGCTTTTGCCAATGTAATAATGGAAGGGTTAATGACCTGCCTTTTATTTTATGTACAGTAGGTGGACAACCAAAATGATTACTACCGCTGAGTGCACCGCCGCAGCAAAGTCCTGGGTTTAAATTTAATTCAGTCGCATGTTAAAGTCGGTCATGAAAATACCGCCAGGTGGCGCAAAGTTTCAAAACTGACTACAATTTTAATTTTAAATAAAGATAAAATAACCAAATAAAACAATAACAACATTATAATATAACACCCTTAAAAATAATATAGATTACTTTTTAGAAAATTAATTTATAAAAGGTGAAATAACATGTCAACAGGACATCATCCTTAAAAAAGAGAAAAAAAAAGAGTAGCATGATGTGAGGATTCACATCACTCACACGCAGAGCTTGAAATAAAAAACCAGCAACTTCTCTGCAGAATTTCAGTTGAGTTTAAGTTCAATTGTGATGAGCTCTTCAGAAAGTGACGTCCAATTCGTTTTCATTTATGTACAAAGCACAGCTGTTTTAATTGTTAATGTACACAAAGAAAATAAATATTTAAAATAGATTCGAATAATGTCTTATTCTTAAAGTATTTTCCACTTTTATAAGGAAAACATCAGATGACCTGCCGGCGTTGCGGGCAGTTATAGACAGTGTGTGTGTGGTTGATCACTTGTCACTGAGAAAGCGCATTATAATGCATGCCATAATGTCTGAGAGGCAACTTGTCATTTTTACCATATATATAATCATTTTAGACGAGCAGCACTAGGAACACGTACTAAAGGCTTGTTTTTCATGTAATATTACATTTATTGCATCATTTTGGTTCATAGATAATACGTTAAACTTAGTAATATGATAATACGTTAAACTTATTTATTTGATTCGCTCTTTAGGGGCATCGGATAGTTTCCTTTGTTTACAAATACACAGCTGTTTTTATTGTGAATGTACACAAATAAAATAAATATTTAGACTAGTTTTAAATAATGTCTTATTCTTGAGCGAGCATTGTAAGCTGTTTCCACTTTTATTAGAGAAAATCAAGTGATCTGCCGTCCCGTGCAAGAAATGCATATGCTCATATTCCAAATATATTTTTCTATCGAAATAATAAAATAACAAAACGAATGAAGTAAAAAAAAAACCAGCAGCTTCATAACAAATATTTAATGTAGATTTCAGTAATGTCTTATTTTTCAGAGAGTATTGTAAGCTGTTTCCACTTTCATATGAAAAAAATCAGATGATCTACCAGCGTGCAAGAAATGCATAGGTCCATATTCCAAATATATTTTTCTATCAAAATAATAACTTAACAAAACGAATGAAATTAAAAAAACAGCAGCTTCATATACATACAAATAAAATAAATATTTTAAAGAGATTAGAATAATGTCTTATTCTTGAAGGAGTATTGTAAGCCGTTTCTGGAAAAAAATATTTGGTTTCCTACATTTACAAGCTATTCATATTTTATGTTTAGGGACTATAATGATAGAAATTCAAGGAAATTATTAAGTAAATTATAATAATAAATAATAATTCTGCCAAAATAATAGTAGCCACTATTATGACCACAAATATTCTAGAGAAACGTTTTATATGTTAATGTACACTAATAAAACAAATATTTAATTTTAGATTTCAGTAATGTCTTATTCTTGAAGGAGTACTGTAAGCCTTTCCACTTTTAAAAGGAAAAAATTAGAAGACCTGGCAGCTCCACGCGCAGTTATATACACGTTACTGACTAACAACTTCAGTTTACAGAACAAAATTACGCCTATTTAAACTTTCAATGCATTTTTACTAATATTTTATAATATATAAATATTCTCGGGTGCTGCAGCATTGCCTGCCCACTGCTCTGGGTGTGTGTTCACGGTGTGTGTTTGTGGTCGACCACTTCAGCGTTGGTTACACGGCAGAGTCCCGAGATGGCACCGTGGTACTCCCCGGATTGGCGTTTCCCCGGGGTGTCGCGACCACCCTCGGTACCCTCTTGGGACCTTGCCGTCGCCCTAACTGGCCTGCGGCAAGCTCCTTTTGAGCCCTTGGCATCAGTCTGGCTGAAATATCTGAGACCTCGGCGCGACGTGCCCAAGGTTCCTACCACACCTTTCCGAGATCAGGTAGTGAACCTGCAACCTGCCGCTGCGGCGGTACCCGAGACGGTAAAAAGTTCATTCTGATTGTCCACCATCTGTATCAGTCTCAGGTCAAGATTTCAAGGATTTTACATCAGATGACAGGATATGTTCTATCCTTGTTTTAACCTCCTCATCAGAATGCACAGTTTGAATAGATTTGAGCGATTGTAGGCTTGGAAGTTGTTTCTCACTGCTGTGATTGACTAATAGTTGTGTAAGTTGTGGAGTTCTTACTGGCATGGTCTGAAACTTTTTTAAAAATAAACTTCATCCATTCTTTTCTAACACTGAGATCAGACTATCTACAATCTTTAACAAACAAAACAAAACAACAGAACATGCAACTCTGTTTGAACATGCAACTCATTTTATGTAGCATTTTTTTCAGACACTTTAAAACTTTTACACTGCTGACATGTTTGCTGCATTTTTGCATGCAAGTATTTGATCACATTGCGTCATTATTCAGCATATTATTATTATTATTATTCATTCCGTTTTTTCGGTTATTCGGCCAAACACCAAAATAGCTTTTATTGCTATTTTCGGTCAAACAATTTTGGTTGCTGAACATTCGGTGCATCTCTAATACATGAATGTACAGTGAGGTCAATAAGTATTTGGTCACCCTGTGATTTTGCAAGGTCTCTTACTTAG
>JAUYWG010000053.1:17970240-17985176 GCA_034779775.1 Enteromius afrohamiltoni
TTGGATTTGTCAACCCAAAACTAATCCTGTAACTCTGAGTTTGTTTAGCCACCATCATGGTACAGGCCCCTGGTCTACATAATTCATTTGTGTCTTGTTTTCTGTTGTCTTGTGATTTGGATTTCCAGTTACCGAACTCTGCTTCTCCTCGGACCTTCGATTGCTTCTTCCTATGGACTCTGTTTACTGGTAATTCGACCCTTGCCTGGAATACGTTTATGATTTTGTCTCAGCCTACGTTGTTTTAGTCTGCTGGTGTTTTATCTTGTCTTTCTTGACCCTGAGCCTAAATAAACCCTTTGCACAATGTTCTCAATGTTCTTGCATCGTTTTAATTGTTTATGATCATACTTTTTCAGTCTCTGCTTACAGCGCTGTAAATGCATTAGTGTAATTTCTGCTTATTTCAATAAATGGACAAATGGATAGAGACAAACAAATGAGATTTTATCCAGTGACCTAAATTGCCTTGCTCCGTAAACCACTGAGAACCTCATCTAAATGTTTTCCTCAGCATCATCTCTTCCTTCCTCTAAAAGCATATCCAGGTCTATTCTAGTAGCCAATGCACAGCTTCAACTGTTACTGTTAGACTTAGACTTTAATCCGTAACCCTCAGTCCATTTGTTGACCTATGGATGCATTTGAAACAAACGCTACACATTTTCAGTTCACCTGTGGTTTTCACTGCAAGCCTCTGAGTTCATATGAGGGTTTTTCAGAAGGATTAGCACATGTTGAGCTTTAAAAGACTAAAACTAATGGGCAACTGTGTTGAATGCAGTCTAGTTTCCAGGACAACATCCACACTGCTGGACAGCACATTCTTACCCGACTCCAACTTATCTCAGAGTAGTTGAAAAGCAGTTTGTGGGCGTAGTTTTAACTACCTTCAGTCTGTCATGCAAAGAGTCAAAAAGGAAAGTAGATAGAAGCATGGTTCCTGAGACACCTCAGCGTTGGTCACCATCTTCTCCAAAACACAGCTGGAGGCTGTCTGAAAGGTCTAACAATCCAGCAGACTGTATGGGTGTCTGCATGCATCACTCTGAGCTTTGTCTGAGTCAGAGAGGCAGGCTTATGCAGTTAAAGGTATTGGTGATGTCAAAAAACATCAGCCTGGAGACGATCTCCATAAGATGTGTGAACTGACAGTGACTAAGGTTCATCTTTCAGACTGAGACTGGGCTGTTTCATGCATATTTTTAGCTTAATAAACTTCGCTGAAGATTTGCAGGTGCCTAAATAAATCATGAAAGATAAATACAGACCTCTTTACACTGTGTCCACGCCAGAGAAAATTAAATCACTCCTATTACAATCAACAAAGTTTCTTTACAAATATCATGCTATGAATTTTAATCTTTCAGCATATATTTATGGCTTTTATATTATTTAGTGCTGCCAGTTGAAACATTTAGCTAATTTATCACACATTACTGAATATATCACAAATAATTGTATATCAATATAACATATCTATATTGCACACAGAATCTCCAACGCTATGATATGATATGAGGCTGTTTGTAACATGGCAACTGATTTATGTACAAACTGTACACTACTTTTTTGTTTGGGAGACAGATTTTGGAGAGCAATGATTTGTTTGCCATCTGTTCAGTACTTTTGCGAGCTCCTCAAATGACAAACCACGGTGGCTGTCAAGGCTGTTTGGGATCTGTTGAAGCACTTACCCATGTATAAAGTGCAACCTCAATCCACTGGCTGGAGCTCTTTCCCTTTTCTTCATGGCCATGGCACGATGCTTCTCCTTACACTGCTCTTTAAGCTGAGGTAGATCTTCTTTGTAAACCTGGACCAAAAAACGTCATCATAAAACTCCCCAAACACACAACTGAGGCAAAAGACCCATGAGAGGACATGCTGTCAGGTTTTTGATAAACATATGTATTAAACAACCTGTCGTCTGTAAGTAAGTTGGGTCTCCTGTTCAATTTCTGAGTCCATCTCAGGCACGTCTGACTGATCCGAGTCAGATTCTTCACTGTGTGAGTCTAGTAATTTCTCTGGAAAACCGAAAGAGCAAAGTAAATTGAACTCCTGTGCTGATCATGCATTCTACTCGAGTAAAACAAAAAAATAAATTAACAAATTAGCAATGATTCCATTTATCACAATCTCCTGAGAAACCCTGAGTAACAGTCATTTCTAAGTGCTGCCCTTCCCCTTCATGGATTTATCACTAAGAAAACTGCTGATGGCTAAGGAACAGAAATGCCAACGTGAGCAGTGAGAAATCCATTAGAAAAATTAACAGCGACATGAGCAGCTACATGCAAGTGAAAAAAGAAAAAGTGGACTCAATTTGCATTAGTAAATAGGTGTTCATGTAGTCCAGCACATTTTAAGCAGCACAGCTGTTGACATTAATTTGTTTCTTCAATAAATTTTAGTTTTTAGATTTAAATTTTTCAACCGATTTTGTTCCGACAGTTCATTCAAATAAACAAGTTTGATTATTCAGTCCTTTTAAATCCCGTTTATCCCGAAATAGGACTTAAGCATGTCTTTATCATTTATATAGTTTATATAGTTAATATTTCATTATTACTTTTATTGTCTTGTATATATGGTTAAAGTGAACTGCAAACACTTTAATGCTACTTTACATGTAATTTTACATTACTTTTAAAAATGTAATGTCAAATAAACGTTCTATGTCATGCATTTAGATGTGCAATTCAGTGCATTTATGAATTATCTCCATAAATTTTAATAATACAGTTTTAATTATTATCAAGTACTTTACATCTGCTTTAGTATGTTAGTCAACACATAAAAATAAGTTTACTTTTTTTAAATCATGGCAAAAGATTATTAAAACAATGGTTGAAGCTATATTGATCTTATTTTCCAGTAAAAATAATTGCAAAATAAAAAAACAGATAGATACAGTAGATAGACAGATAGATAGATCACACCTTGAGGAGCTATATGAAGAGTTTCTTTTGACTTCCTTTCAGGAACAAACTTCCACTGGAACACTGAATGATCGGCTCCACCAATAGTAATCACCCACTGATAATCATGTGACCATCGGACATTTGTTATGTGTGCTGAGTGTCCTAAATATTTTTTAAATTTAGCACCTAGAGATGTAAAAAAAAAAAAAAAAAAGCCAAACTGGGTAAGCATAAATAATTATACAATGTCATTTACAAAGTAAAAGAAGACCCACCTTTTCTTACACATGGATACCGAAATAACTTAACTAATCCATAATCATCTGCTGTAACTAAAACTTGACTATTGAAGTTGGCATCTACAGAGTTGATGTCATTGATATCAGAGTATTTAGGCCAGATCCCGTTCACCTCCGGCCCGAGGACACAAGTCCATGAAGACCACTGGACAAGCTTCAGTTCTTCCCTGTTGGTCACTTCCTTACCACCTAAACACAAACAATACCAAAATAAGTCAAAATTATACTATTTAATTTGAGGCGTTTAATACTAGTTTTAATACGAATTTAATACTGCAAATCATGATTGCAATACAGAGCTCGTACTGGGCATCCTGTAGAAGAGCCGCCGGCCGTTGCCGTCATTGGTTTGTAGGTACTTGCTGTCAGTGGACCAATCCATGTGTGTGATGAAGCTACTGGAGCCCACGCATTCGCCCACCTTCTTGTAGCGCTGCACAACGCCGTAGATGTCCACCGAGTTATCGTTAGAGCCCACGGCTAGGTGCGCTCCGTCAGGGGAGTACTTCAGCTCATGGATGGCCTCTTTACGGTCCTTAATGTGGACCACCTCCGTCATGTCCCTGCAAAATGAGTACAGGTCTAAAAGATTTGCATATTTTACTTATTTTAGGTTGCTTTAGACCAGGGATACTCAAAATGTGCAGCTCAGGGGTCACTTTTAGAAAGTGCAGAGTGACCAGAGGTCTTTGAATAAAATTATTTAGTAATAGATGCTTGGTTTTGGTGAATACTTGATTGTTTTATTTAACAATCAAGTGCAGTAACCAAAAATAAGTAACTGTCTTAGACCAGCATCATATTTTAATCAAAACAATAACTGCCTTTTAGTTTTTAAACAACATTTTATTTTTTTGAAATGCAGTGCAAGTGAGTCAAAGGTGTAAGAGTGCTCATGATGAAGAAAAAAGTACAAGGTGCAAGGTTCTTAGATATTCTTTGTTTTTATGTTTGTCATGTTTGGTTTTTACGCCTCTAAATGTCATGTGGTGCAATACAGGCAATTTGTAAAAGTTATTGCAGTTATCTGTTATTTCAGCTTTTTTTCAATAACCAAAAAACAAAAAAAAAAAAACAGAATTAAAAAACGAATTAATTAATATTTATTATTTATTTTGTCTTTGATTAAAACTGGCATAAAAAAAACACAATAAAAAAATTAAAATAATATAAAATAATAATAATATAATAATAAGCCCCAAAACCCTGTGGTTTACAACAAATTTCTAACAAAGAAAAGGGCGTTATTATACATGATGTGAAGCAAGATTGAAAAAAATAAAAACAAAGCCAATAAAATGATTATTAAAATGATAATGATAATGATAATGATATATTATATATATATATATAAATTTACAACAGCTTAGAAGGCAGCTCAACCAATCCGAATCAAGGACAGGAACTATCTGTTTTATAATTAAAATAAAACTGCCTGCCATAAATGGAAAAATGACAAAATTATTTTTAAATATTGACCTTGACAAACAGTAATGAGGAAATGTAGAGGTCCTACTAAATGTACTGTTCAATGTTTTTTTTTTCCTCCGTGTTGTTTGCTGCACATGATAAGCATTTCTGAGAAGCTTGTGGTAGGCTAAATCTGTGGAGTATCCCTGCTTTAGACAGTCTGTTCTGAGTGCTTCACCTGACTCTCAGCACTGTGAAGGATCCGTCTTTCATGCCCAGAGACAGGTGGATTCCATCCGTACTAACAGCAGCACAGCGTATAGGCTCCTCCATGTTGCAGCGTGCTATTAGCGCATGATCTACGAGACTCCAGATCCTCCGATTCAGAAAGAAAAAGAGGAAGTAATAACCCATAAAGATACACAAATTAGTGCACTGAATATTAAAGATCATGTTCTTAATAGCCTTCATCTAATCTGAGGTTAATACACCCACTGAGGAAAACTGTATTGCTCAGAGGTTTCATTACAGCTCATGACATAATGAAGTGTGTAATGTCAATTACTGTAAATTTTCCATGCCCTAACAGGAACCAAACGGAACAGCACAAGTAATCCCTTGTGAAAAACAAATGAAATATAGATAAATATGCTAAAATGTATTTAAATACATGTATTTTATTAGAAGTATACTAAGTAGACTACTACAAAAACATTGCATTTGTTGTGTGGTGTCCCTATTCTACATTACGTCACAGTAGCGCCATTTTGGAGAATATCCGTTGAACGCAAAATGTGTACGCTCTTCTGTGTCAGTTGCAACACATGGATGTGTTTTCTACGCACATTTACGCTTTGATTTGAATGAAAACAGCACATGCTTGTGTTGCGCTCAGAAAATATTCTCCAAAAAGGCACTACAGTGACAGGAAGGAGACGAATTGGTAAATAAAGTACTTATTTTTATTTTCTTTGTGTAACAAAAAGCATTCTCGTCACTTCATAACATTCAGATTGAACCAGTGATGGCAGATGGATTATTTTGATGATGTCTTTCATACTTTTCTGGACCCTGATAGGTGAAAAATCAGTCAACGGGTCAGTCACAAGCCATCAGGCTTTCATCTAAAATATCTCAAATTGTGTTCCAAGGACGAACAAAGCTTTTTAGGGTTTGGAACGACATGGAGAAAAGTATGTTTTTTTTAATGCACTTCTTTTTCACAAGGTATTTCAGTTTGTTCTTCTTTAATTCCATTTTCTATATTAGAAAAACAAAAGAGATCTTTTGTAGTAATTTGAGGTTTGTTTTCAGCTCTCACCGAACAGAGCGGTCATCGCTGCCAGTCATGGCCAGAGGTTTTGTAGGATGTACCGCCAGGGCCCACAGCTCACCCTCACAGTGACCCTGCATGATGAGGAAAGGCTTGGTACGATCGTGCACCACCACCTCAAAAATCTCACTGTCCTGCGTGCCCACCAGAATGTGATCACCTCTCCAGCACACACTACGTACTGACAGGCCTGCACAGATCCAGCACACAAACACCTAGTAAGCAAATGAAGAGGATCGTGGAAGCAAACACACATGGTCCTAAAACATACTGAAGGATGTACACTGTAGACCGTCAAGGATGGAGAGGGTGCTTTGGTGCTTGAAAATACATATACACATCTGGGATCGGTGACAAACAGGGGTAAGAGCTATGGATATAACACAGGGCGGACAGCCTGCATAAAGAACACTGACCACTAAAACGCACCTCTTGAATTTTCACCTCTAGCTACTGATGAGTCAGAGGAAAAGAAAGTAAAAGAAGAAAAGAGATACAGCTCCATTAGAGACAAAAGACTTTTGCATCGTGGGATCCTGAGTATTTAACAACAAAAGATATGTGGCAACTTAATGGACTGAACAAAATAAATGTCAGTGTAGAGTAATGCATTCTGGGAGTTTGACTCACCCTTATATCCCTGGTCTGTTTCCCTGAGGTCAATGACGGTGATGGGTTTGAAGTTCAGGTCCCATAACCGGATGCACCCATCCCTGCCTCCCGTGGCAAAGCCTTCTTCACATGCATTCATGCTGAAAATACCAGACTACACACACACACACACACACAGGAGCTCTGAGAGGCTGAACGTCTTTGACAGCTTAAACAATTAGAGAATCTGAAGTCTCAAAGTTTCACTGCAGTGCTGGCACTAAGGGTCAAATAAAGTTAAAAAAGATTTACAGATCTTAAAGGGTACAAAATATGATTTTTTTTTTTTTAATTAAAATAGTAATTGTAACCTAATACTGTATTAATAATTGTTTTCATTAATACCATTATTATATTATATTATTATGAATACAATCTGCAAAAAAGGCTGTCTTTGCTATTAATAAATGTAAATTTATTTCATTTCTAAACATATACAGTACTGTGCAAAAGTCTTAGGCTACTAGTATTTTCACCAACAAAAATGGTTTTAAGTATTACTATGTTTTGCGGTAGCGTGTCAGTTGGAAATATCAGATTACATTTCCAAACATTATTTTTGTCATTCATTGTAAAAATGCAGTGAGATTATTGTCTGCACAAGGAGTCTGACAACAGCCCGTGCTCCACACAGAGATCTTATCATCATCATCCAGTCTGTCTGGAATGACATGAAGATACAGAACAAACTGAGACAGACTCAATCCAGAAGAACTGTGATAACGTCTCCAAGATAAAGAAAAAAACCTACCTGGAAAGCTACAGTACTGTTCACAGTTTTAGTAAAAATGCTGTAAAATGATGATGCTTTCAAAAATAATGTCATAAATATATTTAATTTATCAATTAACTTATATTAACTAAATCAAATATTTGGTATTACAGCTTTTTGTAAAACAGCTTCTGTTCCGAGGTACACCTGCCCATAGTTTTTCAGGCAGCTTTCCAGATTTTTTTCTTCATCTTGGAGACGTTATCACAGTTCTTCTGGATTGAGTCTGTCTCAGTTTGTTCTGTATCTTCATGTCATTCCAGACAGACTGGATGATGATGATAAGATCTCTGTGTGGAGCACGGGCTGTTGTCAGACTCCTTGTGCAGACAATAATCTCACTGCATTTTTACAATGAATGACAAAAATAATGTTTGGAAATGTAATCTGATATTTCCAACTGACACGCTACCGCAAAACATAGTAATACTTAAAACCATTTTTGTTGGTGAAAATACTAGTAGCCTAAGACTTTTGCACAGTACTGTATATGTTTAGAAATGAAATAAATTTACATTTATTAATAGCAAAGACAGCCTTTTTTGCAGATTGTATTCATAATAATATAATATAATAATGGTATTAATGAAAACAATTATTAATACAGTATTAGGTTACAATTACTATTTTAATTAAAAAAAAAAAAATCATATTTTGTACCCTTTAAGATCTGTAAATCTTTTTTAACTTTATTTGACCCTTAGTGCCAGCACTGCAGTGAAACTTTGAGACTTCAGATTCTCTAATTGTTTAAGCTGTCAAAGACGTTCAGCCTCTCAGAGCTCCTGTGTGTGTGTGTGTGTGTGTAGTCTGGTATTTTCAGCATGAATGCATGTGAAGAAGGCTTTGCCACGGGAGGCAGGGATGGGTGCATCCGGTTATGGGACCTGAACTTCAAACCCATCACCGTCATTGACCTCAGGGAAACAGACCAGGGATATAAGGGTGAGTCAAACTCCCAGAATGCATTACTCTACACTGACATTTATTTTGTTCAGTCCATTAAGTTGCCACATATCTTTTGTTGTTAAATACTCAGGATCCCACGATGCAAAAGTCTTTTGTCTCTAATGGAGCTGTATCTCTTTTCTTCTTTTACTTTCTTTTCCTCTGACTCATCAGTAGCTAGAGGTGAAAATTCAAGAGGTGCGTTTTAGTGGTCAGTGTTCTTTATGCAGGCTGTCCGCCCTGTGTTATATCCATAGCTCTTACCCCTGTTTGTCACCGATCCCAGATGTGTATATGTATTTTCAAGCACCAAAGCACCCTCTCCATCCTTGACGGTCTACAGTGTACATCCTTCAGTATGTTTTAGGACCATGTGTGTTTGCTTCCACGATCCTCTTCATTTGCTTACTAGGTGTTTGTGTGCTGGATCTGTGCAGGCCTGTCAGTACGTAGTGTGTGCTGGAGAGGTGATCACATTCTGGTGGGCACGCAGGACAGTGAGATTTTTGAGGTGGTGGTGCACGATCGTACCAAGCCTTTCCTCATCATGCAGGGTCACTGTGAGGGTGAGCTGTGGGCCCTGGCGGTACATCCTACAAAACCTCTGGCCATGACTGGCAGCGATGACCGCTCTGTTCGGTGAGAGCTGAAAACAAACCTCAAATTACTACAAAAGATCTCTTTTGTTTTTCTAATATAGAAAATGGAATTAAAGAAGAACAAACTGAAATACCTTGTGAAAAAGAAGTGCATTAAAAAAAACATACTTTTCTCCATGTCGTTCCAAACCCTAAAAAGCTTTGTTCGTCCTTGGAACACAATTTGAGATATTTTAGATGAAAGCCTGATGGCTTGTGACTGACCCGTTGACTGATTTTTCACCTATCAGGGTCCAGAAAAGTATGAAAGACATCATCAAAATAATCCATCTGCCATCACTGGTTCAATCTGAATGTTATGAAGTGACGAGAATGCTTTTTGTTACACAAAGAAAATAAAAATAAGTACTTTATTTACCAATTCGTCTCCTTCCTGTCACTGTAGTGCCTTTTTGGAGAATATTTTCTGAGCGCAACACAAGCATGTGCTGTTTTCATTCAAATCAAAGCGTAAATGTGCGTAGAAAACACATCCATGTGTTGCAACTGACACAGAAGAGCGTACACATTTTGCGTTCAACGGATATTCTCCAAAATGGCGCTACTGTGACGTAATGTAGAATAGGGACACCACACAACAAATGCAATGTTTTTGTAGTAGTCTACTTAGTATACTTCTAATAAAATACATGTATTTAAATACATTTTAGCATATTTATCTATATTTCATTTGTTTTTCACAAGGGATTACTTGTGCTGTTCCGTTTGGTTCCTGTTAGGGCATGGAAAATTTACAGTAATTGACATTACACACTTCATTATGTCATGAGCTGTAATGAAACCTCTGAGCAATACAGTTTTCCTCAGTGGGTGTATTAACCTCAGATTAGATGAAGGCTATTAAGAACATGATCTTTAATATTCAGTGCACTAATTTGTGTATCTTTATGGGTTATTACTTCCTCTTTTTCTTTCTGAATCGGAGGATCTGGAGTCTCGTAGATCATGCGCTAATAGCACGCTGCAACATGGAGGAGCCTATACGCTGTGCTGCTGTTAGTACGGATGGAATCCACCTGTCTCTGGGCATGAAAGACGGATCCTTCACAGTGCTGAGAGTCAGGTGAAGCACTCAGAACAGACTGTCTAAAGCAGGGATACTCCACAGATTTAGCCTACCACAAGCTTCTCAGAAATGCTTATCATGTGCAGCAAACAACACGGAGGAAAAAAAAAACATTGAACAGTACATTTAGTAGGACCTCTACATTTCCTCATTACTGTTTGTCAAGGTCAATATTTAAAAATAATTTTGTCATTTTTCCATTTATGGCAGGCAGTTTTATTTTAATTATAAAACAGATAGTTCCTGTCCTTGATTCGGATTGGTTGAGCTGCCTTCTAAGCTGTTGTAAATTTATATATATATATATAATATATCATTATCATTATCATTATCATTTTAATAATCATTTTATTGGCTTTGTTTTTATTTTTTTCAATCTTGCTTCACATCATGTATAATAACGCCCTTTTCTTTGTTAGAAATTTGTTGTAAACCACAGGGTTTTGGGGCTTATTATTATATTATTATTATTTTATATTATTTTAATTTTTTTATTGTGTTTTTTTTATGCCAGTTTTAATCAAAGACAAAATAAATAATAAATATTAATTAATTCGTTTTTTAATTCTGTTTTTTTTTTTTTGTTTTTTGGTTATTGAAAAAAAGCTGAAATAACAGATAACTGCAATAACTTTTACAAATTGCCTGTATTGCACCACATGACATTTAGAGGCGTAAAAACCAAACATGACAAACATAAAAACAAAGAATATCTAAGAACCTTGCACCTTGTACTTTTTTCTTCATCATGAGCACTCTTACACCTTTGACTCACTTGCACTGCATTTCAAAAAAATAAAATGTTGTTTAAAAACTAAAAGGCAGTTATTGTTTTGATTAAAATATGATGCTGGTCTAAGACAGTTACTTATTTTTGGTTACTGCACTTGATTGTTAAATAAAACAATCAAGTATTCACCAAAACCAAGCATCTATTACTAAATAATTTTATTCAAAGACCTCTGGTCACTCTGCACTTTCTAAAAGTGACCCCTGAGCTGCACATTTTGAGTATCCCTGGTCTAAAGCAACCTAAAATAAGTAAAATATGCAAATCTTTTAGACCTGTACTCATTTTGCAGGGACATGACGGAGGTGGTCCACATTAAGGACCGTAAAGAGGCCATCCATGAGCTGAAGTACTCCCCTGACGGAGCGCACCTAGCCGTGGGCTCTAACGATAACTCGGTGGACATCTACGGCGTTGTGCAGCGCTACAAGAAGGTGGGCGAATGCGTGGGCTCCAGTAGCTTCATCACACACATGGATTGGTCCACTGACAGCAAGTACCTACAAACCAATGACGGCAACGGCCGGCGGCTCTTCTACAGGATGCCCAGTACGAGCTCTGTATTGCAATCATGATTTGCAGTATTAAATTCGTATTAAAACTAGTATTAAACGCCTCAAATTAAATAGTATAATTTTGACTTATTTTGGTATTGTTTGTGTTTAGGTGGTAAGGAAGTGACCAACAGGGAAGAACTGAAGCTTGTCCAGTGGTCTTCATGGACTTGTGTCCTCGGGCCGGAGGTGAACGGGATCTGGCCTAAATACTCTGATATCAATGACATCAACTCTGTAGATGCCAACTTCAATAGTCAAGTTTTAGTTACAGCAGATGATTATGGATTAGTTAAGTTATTTCGGTATCCATGTGTAAGAAAAGGTGGGTCTTCTTTTACTTTGTAAATGACATTGTATAATTATTTATGCTTACCCAGTTTGGCTTTTTTTTTTTTTTTTTTACATCTCTAGGTGCTAAATTTAAAAAATATTTAGGACACTCAGCACACATAACAAATGTCCGATGGTCACATGATTATCAGTGGGTGATTACTATTGGTGGAGCCGATCATTCAGTGTTCCAGTGGAAGTTTGTTCCTGAAAGGAAGTCAAAAGAAACTCTTCATATAGCTCCTCAAGGTGTGATCTATCTATCTGTCTATCTACTGTATCTATCTGTTTTTTTATTTTGCAATTATTTTTACTGGAAAATAAGATCAATATAGCTTCAACCATTGTTTTAATAATCTTTTGCCATGATTTAAAAAAAGTAAACTTATTTTTATGTGTTGACTAACATACTAAAGCAGATGTAAAGTACTTGATAATAATTAAAACTGTATTATTAAAATTTATGGAGATAATTCATAAATGCACTGAATTGCACATCTAAATGCATGACATAGAACGTTTATTTGACATTACATTTTTAAAAGTAATGTAAAATTACATGTAAAGTAGCATTAAAGTGTTTGCAGTTCACTTTAACCATATATACAAGACAATAAAAGTAATAATGAAATATTAACTATATAAACTATATAAATGATAAAGACATGCTTAAGTCCTATTTCGGGATAAACGGGATTTAAAAGGACTGAATAATCAAACTTGTTTATTTGAATGAACTGTCGGAACAAAATCGGTTGAAAAATTTAAATCTAAAAACTAAAATTTATTGAAGAAACAAATTAATGTCAACAGCTGTGCTGCTTAAAATGTGCTGGACTACATGAACACCTATTTACTAATGCAAATTGAGTCCACTTTTTCTTTTTTCACTTGCATGTAGCTGCTCATGTCGCTGTTAATTTTTCTAATGGATTTCTCACTGCTCACGTTGGCATTTCTGTTCCTTAGCCATCAGCAGTTTTCTTAGTGATAAATCCATGAAGGGGAAGGGCAGCACTTAGAAATGACTGTTACTCAGGGTTTCTCAGGAGATTGTGATAAATGGAATCATTGCTAATTTGTTAATTTATTTTTTTGTTTTACTCGAGTAGAATGCATGATCAGCACAGGAGTTCAATTTACTTTGCTCTTTCGGTTTTCCAGAGAAATTACTAGACTCACACAGTGAAGAATCTGACTCGGATCAGTCAGACGTGCCTGAGATGGACTCAGAAATTGAACAGGAGACCCAACTTACTTACAGACGACAGGTTGTTTAATACATATGTTTATCAAAAACCTGACAGCATGTCCTCTCATGGGTCTTTTGCCTCAGTTGTGTGTTTGGGGAGTTTTATGATGACGTTTTTTGGTCCAGGTTTACAAAGAAGATCTACCTCAGCTTAAAGAGCAGTGTAAGGAGAAGCATCGTGCCATGGCCATGAAGAAAAGGGAAAGAGCTCCAGCCAGTGGATTGAGGTTGCACTTTATACATGGGTAAGTGCTTCAACAGATCCCAAACAGCCTTGACAGCCACCGTGGTTTGTCATTTGAGGAGCTCGCAAAAGTACTGAACAGATGGCAAACAAATCATTGCTCTCCAAAATCTGTCTCCCAAACAAAAAAGTAGTGTACAGTTTGTACATAAATCAGTTGCCATGTTACAAACAGCCTCATATCATATCATAGCGTTGGAGATTCTGTGTGCAATATAGATATGTTATATTGATATACAATTATTTGTGATATATTCAGTAATGTGTGATAAATTAGCTAAATGTTTCAACTGGCAGCACTAAATAATATAAAAGCCATAAATATATGCTGAAAGATTAAAATTCATAGCATGATATTTGTAAAGAAACTTTGTTGATTGTAATAGGAGTGATTTAATTTTCTCTGGCGTGGACACAGTGTAAAGAGGTCTGTATTTATCTTTCATGATTTATTTAGGCACCTGCAAATCTTCAGCGAAGTTTATTAAGCTAAAAATATGCATGAAACAGCCCAGTCTCAGTCTGAAAGATGAACCTTAGTCACTGTCAGTTCACACATCTTATGGAGATCGTCTCCAGGCTGATGTTTTTTGACATCACCAATACCTTTAACTGCATAAGCCTGCCTCTCTGACTCAGACAAAGCTCAGAGTGATGCATGCAGACACCCATACAGTCTGCTGGATTGTTAGACCTTTCAGACAGCCTCCAGCTGTGTTTTGGAGAAGATGGTGACCAACGCTGAGGTGTCTCAGGAACCATGCTTCTATCTACTTTCCTTTTTGACTCTTTGCATGACAGACTGAAGGTAGTTAAAACTACGCCCACAAACTGCTTTTCAACTACTCTGAGATAAGTTGGAGTCGGGTAAGAATGTGCTGTCCAGCAGTGTGGATGTTGTCCTGGAAACTAGACTGCATTCAACACAGTTGCCCATTAGTTTTAGTCTTTTAAAGCTCAACATGTGCTAATCCTTCTGAAAAACCCTCATATGAACTCAGAGGCTTGCAGTGAAAACCACAGGTGAACTGAAAATGTGTAGCGTTTGTTTCAAATGCATCCATAGGTCAACAAATGGACTGAGGGTTACGGATTAAAGTCTAAGTCTAACAGTAACAGTTGAAGCTGTGCATTGGCTACTAGAATAGACCTGGATATGCTTTTAGAGGAAGGAAGAGATGATGCTGAGGAAAACATTTAGATGAGGTTCTCAGTGGTTTACGGAGCAAGGCAATTTAGGTCACTGGATAAAATCTCATTTGTTTGTCTCTATCCATTTGTCCATTTATTGAAATAAGCAGAAATTACACTAATGCATTTACAGCGCTGTAAGCAGAGACTGAAAAAGTATGATCATAAACAATTAAAACGATGCAAGAACATTGAGAACATTGTGCAAAGGGTTTATTTAGGCTCAGGGTCAAGAAAGACAAGATAAAACACCAGCAGACTAAAACAACGTAGGCTGAGACAAAATCATAAACGTATTCCAGGCAAGGGTCGAATTACCAGTAAACAGAGTCCATAGGAAGAAGCAATCGAAGGTCCGAGGAGAAGCAGAGTTCGGTAACTGGAAATCCAAATCACAAGACAACAGAAAACAAGACACAAATGAATTATGTAGACCAGGGGCCTGTACCATGATGGTGGCTAAACAAACTCAGAGTTACAGGATTAGTTTTGGGTTGACAAATCCAA
>JAUYWG010000053.1:18011386-18028777 GCA_034779775.1 Enteromius afrohamiltoni
ATATACTGTATATACATAAAATAAAATAAAAATATATATATGCTATTTATAAATATAAATATTATAAATTATATTTATTAAATTATTTTATTTATATATATATATATATATATATATATATATATGTATACATAAATAAAATAATTTAATAAATGTAGCATATTTTAAATTGCTTGTTCATAATAGTAGTATTAAAATCTCGTTTTTTCCATTTGATGTTGAACTAATACTGTTTATGTCCATTGTCAAACTTTTTTTTTTAGCATCAGGCATGGAGCCTATGTGCTGGTCCAGCTTCATGACCAGCAGTATGCAGCTGGCCAAAGAGTGTCTAAGCCAAAGACTCACTGATGATCAGGGAGAGAGCTTACAACCTCTGGAGGGTCTGGAAAAGTTTGCTGAGACTATTGAGACAGGTATACCTATTCATGTAGACCTTAAAATCACTTTTTAATGTAAGATTTATAAATTGATTAACTTGTTGACTGATTGATTGATTGCCTGATTGTTAAATCCGATTTTGTCATTCAGTATATGATCCTTTCTCCGTTCTCTCTGTTAGTGTTAAGAAGAGTCAAGGTCACTTTTGTGGATACTGTCCTGCGGATGGAACATGTTCCTGAAAATTCTAAAACTGGCATTGCCCTTGAACTCCGGATCGATAAGTAAGTTCCAGAGATGTAACTAAATATTCTTTACACCACAATTTGATATATTTATTTTTGAATCTTTATCATCATGCTGTCTGTACGTTTTGTGATATTTAGGATGGTTTACTGTGATGAGAGTGTGGAGGAGGGCTCCAGTGTCAATATCCATCAGCCCACTACATTTGCACATAAAAACCTCACGCTGGAAGGTGCCTATGTATTCTGGGATGAGTTTTCAGAATCAGCACGTGCCGGTCTCAAATCATCCCCCACTCAAACAGTGAGTATGTGTTTTGTTGTAATTAAAGGGGTCATATGATGCGATTTCAGGTTACAAACTGTTAAATTCCTAAAGATGCAAAGACTAAAGCCTCAAAACCAAAAAGAGATTCTTTATAAAAGTTATGACTCCTAAAATGGTTTGTTTAAATATGCCCCCACTTTTCTACATCACAGAGTGGGTTTATTTTTTATAACACCACCCGAATGTTGATGCAAAGAAAGAATGCAGAGCTATTATTCTCGTTGTAGTGTTGCTGCAGGCGCAGGTTGTACAGGTTGTATTTATTACAAATATTAGAGTGTGAGAGACGCGGCATCGCGTAAGGTGTAATCTCCATCAGACGCGCTTGTGGTATTCGGCCAATCACAATGCGCAGTACAACTGGCCAATCAGAGCACACCTCGCTTTTTTAGAAGGCGGGCTTGGAGTAGAAACAATAATGTACTGTACATGGAAAATAATGTTTTTCAAAACTGTGTTCTTTACACATTAAAGGAGACTGAACCCAAGCTTTCGCCAAGTTGGAACCCAAAAATCATCTGTGAGCCTCACCCTCAGTTCCCAGAACCTGTGTCTTCCAGTGCACTATTTGAGCCAGTGCAGGTGGGCTGTCTTAGCGGTAAACTGGAGCTGTCCGTGGTTCTGAAGCAAAATGAAGCCATGCCTGGAGCTAAGGTTGGTACATATACCATGCAGTTGCAAATATACAGTAGCTTTAATTCTTTCTTTTTTGTAAAGGTATTGCACAGTTAAGCTTGGTTGAAATAATAATTCCTTGAGTGAATGTATTCCACTATGTTCGACACTCATACACTCACACTTGATTTATGTTGTGCACTCCTGTTGATCTGACAAAAGTGGGAACAAACGAGGAAGTTTAATCTGTAGTTTTAACAAAACCCAATATCTTGGGTGCAGGTAACAGAGTAAGAGTGCTTACAATGCAAACAATGCAAAGCTGATTGAAAATCGAAATGTATCTTTTAATTGTCCAAGTGCATTTTCGGATGACTGTAACTCTGAATGGATTTAACACAACAAAAGGGCAAGATTTATTTTTTTTTAACAATAAAATGCAATGACTGGTCTTTTCATAGCTGGATATTGATGGGCAGTTTGACTCTCTAATCATGCTGCTTTCACCACAACAAGTCCACCTCCTACTGGACATGTTTGGGGTTTTCTCTAGCTCAGGTGACAATTTATTCTATTCATATATGATTTTCCCTTAAGTTCTCCTGATTAAATAAACTTGGCAATACATGGTTTCCAGTGATTAACACAATTTCTTCTATTAAATTGCTTATGTACAGCTGGACAGGAGTGGTCTGCTATAGGAAAGGATAGGAAGAGTCGGCCCATGCAGCAGGAGGATGAGTATCGCCTCCACATGGAGCTCAACCGCTGCCTGAAGAAAGACACCATAACAGTTGCCACTGACCAGGACCTGTTTGAAAGTCAGACCGCCAGAACGGTGTCCAGTCGAGGTTAGTTCAAGACAACTTTTAATTTTACATTCTGCTTTTGCATCGCTGAATACATAATTCATTTGTTTCTTGTTTGGACAGAGGAAGTCTTTTTCTCCATGGCTGATATGGACATGTCACATAGCCTATCATCTCTGCCTCCTCTTGGGGATCCACCCACTGTGGATCTAGATTTGTCTGTAAATAGCAACTATTCTGCCTCCCTAGGGGAGTCACCATCTGGAAATGTAGCTGTAGGTCATCACCTCTCACTTTAACATTAAACTCTGTGTTTCATAAGTAGTGTTAAATGACGAGTTATGTCATTATTAATTGGCTTATTATGATATTACAAGTGCAAAATATTTATCCCTTAGATGGTGTGGGACGAGTACATGGATGTTCCTAGACAGAAGGAGAAGCAGGCAAATGAGATGCCACATCTTTCCAGAGATTCTCAACTTGCACACAAGTTGCTCCGGCAGACATGTATGTCTCATTATCACCTTAGAGCTTTAATGGTAATTGTTGACCCATATGGCTTTATTTAATCAATAACATATGTGATCTCTAGCTCATCCAACTAAAGGCCACTGTGATGAGTCCAGGCCTGAGCTGGTTCTCAGGCTCACAGTGGGCAGTCTCTGCCTGTCTGTCCTCCATATTGACCCCCTCCCACCTCCAGACTCCTCCCGCAGCCATCTTGCACCTATGGCTTCAGAGTTTTTCCATATTCTGTCTTTAAATCAACTCCCTGCTGGGAGTTTCCTGCAGTCACGAACTGTCTTTGACGAAGCCTGTCCACATGATCATCTCAGGTAAGCTTTTACTTAGAATTAAATAAAGAATAGTATAGAATGGTTGTTTAATGTTTTGCTATTAACCTTCATTCAAATATCGATAACTACATTTTAAGTCTGAAGTCCTCTAGACAGAGGTCAGTGAAACATCTTTTAGTTGAATGGCTGACACTGGATGTTAGAGATGAGAGAGAGGTGGGACAGCTTTGATGAATAAATCTTTAATGCCCTTATTGTGCTCAATTGACAGAGAAATTGGAATCTTTTCAATGGTCTAGAGGAAATTAATACCTGTGGTTTAGTAGAATGACAATGAAAAGCAACATATAAAGTCATATAACCTAAAGAGAGCATGACCAAAAAGAACAAAAAAAGGACTTAAGACAGAGCCTTGAGGAACTTAACCTATGCTTATTTAAAGTATGTTTTTTTGTAATTTAAGGTGCCATTGAATACAACAGAAAATGTAAAATGCATTTTTCTTTATCTTCATCTTCAGGTTCATTGGTCAGGGATTAAAGGTGACATACGAGCACTGTCAAGGCTCCAGTGTACGTACGTTAAACACGGATCTCTCTCTGAGCCAGGTGGAGCTTTTGGAATGCCTGTACTCTACCGACAGTCACACTACACAGAGTGGAGCCCAGTACACAGAGGTGTTTTTTTTTTTCTTGTTTATTTTGGTCTGTTAACATTTTATGTTCACAAAATAGTTCTCTTAATAAGGATGATCTTTCTCTTTTGTTTCAAACATTAGCTTCTTACGTTTGACGTCTCAGCAAGTAGTGATTCTCCTCCTCTTGTATGCCTACATTTACTCTACAAATTAACAGAACGCAGAGGCCCACAGGCAAGTTCCTGAAATACTGTGCTTTTCATGGTTCTTATGAGATTTTTTTTCTCATACTTCAGTATATGACCATTACTGGACCAACTAATGATGTTTTTCTACTTACATTAATCATTAGATTTTTTTTATTTTATTTATATTTCAAATGGCAATTTTAGTAACTTGCAAACAGTAAACATGATCCAACTTTTTTTTTCTCCAGGGAGGGCAAGTACGTCTTAGTACTATACCGCGTAAGGCAGAATTGCAGGTGGAGCTGGGTAAAGTGCGCTCCGAGTGTGACGTCAGCATTGTGGACAGACTTAACTCCCTTCTTCAGCCTCAGAAACTGGTCACCACAGAGATGATGGCGTCTCACATGTACACCTCCTACAATAAACATGTTAGTCTGGTAAGAAACATTAGCAACTATTTCTCTCTGCTTATTTTTTTAAACTTAACTTTCATTAAATTGTCTTTCAATTTGCATCTTATGTGGTTGTGTGTTTTCCTTACAAGCACAAGGCCTTTGCAGAGGTCTTCCTGGATGATAGTCGTACCCCATCACACTGCCATGTGTCTATGTCAATAAATGCACCTCTACTGGTGCTTGTGGTGCGGTTCCCGATCCCAGACCTGCGCTCGGATCAGGAGAGGGGCCCCTGGTTTAAGAAGTCCCTGCAGAAAGAGATGCTTCAGCTGGAGCTGGAAGATTTTGAGCTCAAGACGGAGTTCACTGGAGGAAACTCATCAGAGCAAACTAAGATGGAGCTCACTTTCAAAGAGCTCAATGGTACTCATTTATAACCAGTCATCCTGATCAAGGCATAAAAATAATAAGAGACAAGAAAACTGGCTGATTTTGAATGACTTTTAATTTGTTCCTCTGCAGTCATCCAAAATATACAGATGCAGAGAAACGTTTAAATTTGATTTCTAAGCAAAGCTTTTGACTTTTTTACATTTGCATTTTAATACGCAGTTAATCATATAACATGTTGCCTGTTACACTAGGATCATTCCAAGAAGACAAAGATCACCCCGCAGCCAGGTTCTTACGAGTAGCAAACACCATGGAAGAGAACATGACATCTTCAGACTGTGGCAAATTTGACTGGCCCAGGTATGATGTGCTCTCTGTATCCTTTTTTGTTTATGGTCATTGTGTGGATCTTTATTGCTAAAATTCATCCAGATACAGAAACTAGAATATTCTCTGCTTAGAGTGGTTCTGAAGGTGAACCCCATGGCTGTACGCTCCATCTTAGAGCGTGTAACAGCCGAGGAAGAAGAGGAAGAAACAGACGCTCACTCGCAAGAAGAAGAGGAAGAGGAAGAAGGAGCCGCCCACTCCCTGAAGGACGTGTGTGATTTTGGCAAACCTGAGCCATCCCCCTTTTCCTCACGGCGTGTCATGTATGAGAATGAGGAGGTATAGAGATGTAAATTGACTCGAATGAAGTCAATTGACCATTTTGTTAATTATCAGTTGTGATTAAATATGGGTGATAACTTTGCTCCTCATGCAGATGGTCATTCCAGGAGACGTGGTGGAGATGACGGAGTTCCAGGAGAAAACTATGAGCAACTCCCTTTATATCCTTGAGCTGTTTTTTCCCAATGTTCAGCTCTCTTTGCCCAATAAAGGCTTTTATGAAAAACTACACAACAGGTAATTAATGTATGAGGAATCTAAGTTCATAAATCTACATATACATCATAGACCATTCTTTTGGATTTTAGCTTTAATGTGCTCTTTTTTTTCAGGATTAATAATGACCTGCTACTGTGGGAGCCCACTGCTCCATCTCCAGTAGAGACAGTGGAGAACATCCCTTACGGAGTGGGTCTGTCTGTAGCCAGTCAACTCATTAACACCTACAGTAAAGACAGCTTCAGTCAGTTCAGATCTACTGGCCCAGAGGGTAAAACTCGTTTCCTTTTCTGCTCACTTGAATATTTAATATCAGATTAGAAAAGCACGAACATACTTGTTGATACTGCTGCCAGAAACCAAATAATTTCTTAGTACCTAATTTCTTTTGACATCTTGTCTGTTGGTATTTTGTTCTGGTTTCTTCACATAATGTGTCTGAAGAGGAGGAGAGTGGTTCTGAGGAGGAAATCCTGCAATATTACACTCCTGCTGAACTTGGTTACAGGAATAGAAGGAAGAAAAGAAGTAAGATGCAGCCTAAGAATTCTCAGAGTCTCTTTTCCATCGTGCTGTCTGTTAACCACGGCCTGCTGGCTCTGCACACACAGCTAAAGGTATTACATCAGGATTGCAAAGATAGTGCTTCAATATTGAGTCAGTATTTAGTAGGGGTTGCATAGTCTTATGTAATGAATGCAGATACTTTCAGCAGGATGATAATAGTGTATTACCAAAAAAACATGGCGAATTTTGGATGGAAGTCAAAAATGGGACGCTGTTTGGTGTGACGCAGCATGAAGGCTACAAAGACCAGCATTATGTCTGCTTCCACACATCTCAGGCCTGCCTGTATCACCATGGTAAACAAAACTGTTTTTGTTGCATTGCCTGTTAATTTTTGTTATATGATGGTCTGAACAGATTTCTGGTTATATTACTGTTAACTGTACATATACTATGTTTGGTGGTTTGTTTTTTTGGTGTTATATAACATCATGTGGTGTTATTATTGTTTCAGGCACAGTGGATGGAGATGCCCCTGAGTGGAGTGTTAATCTTCCCTGCAGCACACGTCCTCATTGGCTAGAGGCTGTGATGTACGCATCTGAATCTGCCCCAGAGAGGGCATCTCCCTCTGAAGGGCTCAGTTTGGAGCCTCACAGCATGTTGTCTGTCGCTGTTAAAATTTCCTCCCACAATACAGAACGCAATGTCAAGGTAAAACAAATCATTGCCATAAATAAATGCTGTTCAAAACCATGTGTGTTATTTAAATTTAAAATTTAAAGACTATTTAAAAATATTAATAAGCACAAATGTTTTCAAAATTTCAAATAAGCAGCAAATCAACCTATTAGAATGATTTCCAAAGGACCACGTGACAGAAGACTGCTGAACATTCAGCTTTGCTATGCAAGAATGAATTTCATTTTAAAATGTGTTAAAATACAAAAAAGTTACATATAATAATATTTAGCCTTTCACAGCATTATTGGTTTACTCTATTTTTTCAAAAACAACGTTTTTGTCCTGTTTGTGTAATTAAACATGTAACTGTATCTGTTACACGTCTTTCTGTGTCTTCAGGAGTTTCTCATAGCCATCGGCGTGAGGGGAGTTACACTGGAGCACAGAGTGGTGCCTTCAAGTCTGGGATGGTATGATCAGGTAATATAATATATAAAACCTCATTCAAAGCACATGAAATAAAAGCACCTGATAAAATGTGCTTGTGGACATCTCAAAAAGACTGTGCTAAACATTACTGGTTGCCTTGGCCCCTGTAGATAGTCGACTTTCTAAATGTGTCAGATGAGCCGGTGCTCGGCTACACACCCCCATCATCTGTGTCCACCCTCCACCTGCATCTGTGGAGCTGTGCTCTGGATTACAGGTGACGCGTTTAACTAGATTCTAGCATAACCTTGGAAGACTTTTGCAATGGATACATTTAACTGCATTTTATTCAAGTGATTTCAGCAAACAAATGAAGCTCAGAACTGACTAACTACAAAAAATGTCCAGGTTATTGTGTCTAATTTTGAACCGCAAACTTGATTTAGTTTATAACATAACGAAATTAGCTATAAAAGTGTTTGTGATGTCTGTTTAAAATAAATACAATTTGATTCAGTTATTAGATGTTAGTTTGTTAGTATTCAATCCTCAGTCCCTATGCACAGAATATGTTTGCGCTAATACATGTCTTTGTGCCAATTTTTTTTTTTTCTTTTCCTCTAGGCCTTTGTTTTTACCTGTGAGATCTCTGCTGACTGTGGAGACCTTCAGCATCTCTAGCAGTGTGTCTTTAGATCATTCTTCCTCCAGTCTGAGGTAAAAGATTAAACTGAATGGGCTCTAGAGAGTTTTTTATTTTTGGTTCTATAACTGAACATGTCTTAGTTACTTTTTTTTTTTTTCTCTTACTTTCTTCCCTTACAGAATAATTTTAGATGAAGCTGCATTGTTTCTGTCTGACAAGATCAATGCTGTGTCTGTTAATCTGGCACGAGGTGAGGAGTCCTACACATCGGTGCGGTCTCAGAATGTGTCTACCAAGGATGCTGGTTTCATTTCTTGTTCTTGTGTCTTCAGACTATGTCCAGGTGGTTGATATGGGGACTCTGGAATTGAGGATCACTGCAGTGAAACCAGGACAAGATGGCAAAATGGTATGAAAGTCTTCTTTCAAAAAGTTGTGTACTTTCTGACACAGAATGCCCCAGTTATTTATCTTGTGTCATTTATGTCTCTTCAGACAGAGCCAAGGTTTGAGTTGCGTTGCTCAAGTGATGTTATACATGTTCGCACCTGTTCTGACTCCTGTGCCGCTCTCATGAACCTAATTCAATACATAGCTAGCTATGGAGATCTACAGCCCCCTTCTGGACTGGAGGCCAAACGCAGAAGCACTAAACAGAGGGTGAAGGTCAGAGTTTCTTGATAACATTGACAATGAGAGATACAGTAATGCTTAATATTTAAAGTTAGACTATCAAAGTAATGATTATCGGATAACCGTGACAAATGTTTTGATAGTTTTTGTGTTGTTATTAGCACAGATAAGTTTATTGGTTGTGGGTTAGTCAAAGTGAATATTTTGAATGATTGCCAGACTGAAGCAGCGAGTCACCCACCAGCTCAGGCACCTTTGCTTCCTGAAGCGGAGCAGCAGATTCTTCAGGATCTGATGAGTGATGCTATGGAAGAGACAGACAGCCTACAGAGTCACATGCTGCAACAAAATGGTCAGACTCTGCGGACTCTGTTTTCATTCGTTCATTTATCTTCCAAACCTTTTCATTCTAGCACTTGTTTTAAAATCACACATACGTGATTTGGTTTTGAATCTATTGTTTTGTTGCAGTGATTGTTTTATGGTTATGGTATTTATTTTTCCTTATATCTTATAACTTATATTTTTTATATGACTCACATTCAATGTTTTTACTGTTAACTAAAACCTATTAAAAATGGTTCTTAATTAAAACAAAGCTGAAGTATATGAAAATAACAGGTAAATTGTAAATGAACTTAAACAGTAAGAAGTAAAACATAAGATGAAGTTCTAAATATGTTGAAGTACTAAACTGAAAAATAATACAAATAAGCAGAATCTAAATTGTTAAAAAAAAAAATATTTTTTTCTTTGTAATATATACACATAAAATTCAAGAAACTAAAATGAAAATATAACAAAAAGAACTTAAATGATAAATAAATGAAAATCACACAAATCACATCTGAATCTGCCTGTCTTGTATAGGTGTAAATGAAGAACACTCACATGATCATGATCCGCCCCATTCTGATCTCTTCCTTTTCCCCGATGAGAGTGGAAACCTTGGGCAGGAACCAAGCCCCACTTACCCAGTCCTGCACTCCCCACTCATCTCTCCTCCTACCCCCTCTTTACTTCAAGACGCTGATGACTTCTGTATCCTGGACACGCCAGGCTCCAGAGCACTGGTGAGCTCTTCACTTCATAAATCTTTCAAGCAGAGAACATTTAATTGAAGTAAAAGCATTGCAGATGCGCTACTCTTATTTTTTTGAAGCCATACAATACCTTTGTGTTAGAAACTTAGGTTACTTAAAAGGAAAATCTTAATTAGTGTGTACATTACTTAAAGTTTTTTGTCTGCTAGGAAAAGGATGAGGAGCCTGTGGTAAAGAAGCTGATCTCTGAACCCATCCTTTTGAGGGAAGAACATTTCAGTGTCCCTCTGGAGGGCAGCAGCTCTAACAGGGGTCCGCTTCACTTCCCTGTGCCGGAAATCAGATACCTGGTTAAAGAGATCTCTGTGGTGTGGCACCTCTATGGAGGAAAAGACTTCGGAGGTGGCGCACTGTCCTCATCACCAGCTCGCAGTCGAGGGTACAGTGTTGGGCCACTCCTGATTCATGCCTTTTTTTTTTAAATGTGTGCTATAAGTGTGTATTAAGAGAGCGTGTTTGTGTGTGTGTGTGTGTAGGTGCACTCCTCACAGCTCTCCATCACAGACTCCAGTAAAACAGGTGAGAAGAGGCTCCCGCGCTGGAGGAGGATGTGGCAGAAACCCTGATGTTCTGATGGAGATTCAACTCAGTAAGGTCAGAGAAACATTTTTACATTTTTGAATGCATTTTTAATATATATATATATATATATATATATATATATACATATATATTTGTATATTCTTTTTGTATATATTTATTTAGTAAGTTTTTTGTGCTTGTGCAATTTTATATTAGTAAATTGTTTAGTTAATTAGTTCTATTTTGAAATATGTTTATAGTAATAGTTTTTTTTATTAATACTTTGAATTAGTTTTTTTGTATTTTCAGTTTACATTTACATTTATTTAATTGTTAGTATTTACTTTTTTGTCATTTGTATAAATTTTTAGTAGTAATGTAATAGTTTTCGTGTATTTATTTCAGTGTGTGTGTGTATATATATACACACACACACACTATTCAGTATATAATATAATATATATAATATATATATATATATATATATATATATATATAAACTCAAATACTCTACAATCCTTCATGTCTTATAGTAGGTGCGGTTCCAGCATGAGGTGTACCCTCAGGCTCCAGAGACAGGTGTTTTGACGGAGCAGCCGGTGTCCAGACAGGTGTTTTCAGTGCAGGATCTGGAGATACGGGACAGGCTGGCTTCTTCCATGATGAACAAGTTCCTCTATCTGTACTCCAGTAAAGAGATGCCCAGGAAAGCTCACTCCAACATGGTACAGTCAAATACACAGACAGATAATGATATACATAATCTACAGGTGGTCTGTATAGTTTCCAAAGGACAAAATGATGTTTTCTGATTAGCATGTACTGTCTGTTGTATCAGTTGACTGTCAGAGCCCTGCATGTGTGTCCAGAAGCTGGACAGACGCCTCAGGAGTGCTGTCTACGTGTGTCACTAATGCCCCTCCGGCTAAACATTGATCAGGTACAGGACCAAACTCTTCAACAACTCACCGTTATTAAAAAATGATCGTTATTTGTACATTTAAAAGCATGTTTATTTTAAAAAAAACATAGTTAAAACTGACAACTACATATCAGGAGGCCCTCTTTTTTTCTTTTTCTTTTTATGATGTATAGGACGCATTGTTCTTCATGAAGGACTTCTTCTCCAGTCTGGCAGCAGAAGTTGAACTGTTTTCTCCACCAGAGCAGGAAGGTAAAAATCAATATGCAAAATGTTCTGAAACATTGTTCCAAGCTCTGTGAGCGTGCTGCTTACCTAGACAACATTATGAGGAGAACATACTGTTCCAAAAGAGAATATGCAGCATTTTCCTCATGTAATAAATACCGTAACTAGCTGTTCATATCAATGGACTTGAATTTATACGTTTCTAGGGCAACCCTGTTCATTCCTCGGAGTAACCTGATTTATCAACAGACAAAACCACAATACAAAAAGTAACAAATATAGTTCTGCAGATCCCTTAATGTGTAAATAATATATCATACATATAATAATATATCATGTGTAAATAATGTGTAGTCGTTAAGCAGCTGTGTTGCGTACATTAAACTGTACTGCCATTTTAAGTTCTTCACAGAGCTCTCAAAAAATGTAAAGTTTACAATTTGTAATTACTAGTTTACCAAAGTTTTATGAGTCACGCAATTATGGAAATTCTCACATGCCAGGACTACACCTATATAGAAAGCCAAGATTTTTTTCCTATGCACGTCTCATGAGGAGCGAGGTTTGTTGATGCTCCTGTGTTGGCAGGAGACATCTAGGCTGCTATATCGTGCAACACATTGTTTGCTGCAAGCAGTTGTTTTATCTGTGTAACTATTTATTGAGCTGTGTGTTGGGGACATCTGATTTCTAGTGATTACGGTCGCCTTGACTACAGAGACCGTCTTTGCATTTGATAATAACTAATTTAATTCTCGTCATTATACATTACCATTACTCTGTTCTCCTACTTGATAACGTTCAGTGCTTTGCTACAATCTGTATTGTTAAAAGAGCTATATAAATAAAAGTGACTTGACTTGTGTTGTAGCATTCTGTGTGACAGTGAAGAAGCCTCCTGTCCCTGAGGTTTCTTGCAATTTTACCAAGTACAATGGTGCAGCAGGGCAAGAACCTGCACCCATCATCTCAGTGCCAACACAAAGCCGCTCCAGTCCAAGCCTTGTCCGCACCAGCAGCCAAGACAGCACTGCTGAGACAGACACTGCCTCCACGTCTTTCACCGACCAGCCCATATTCTTCAGGTGTGTGAGAGGAAGTCAGGGTATTCTTAACCATCTGCGTCCATCCACAACACAGGTGTCCAGTCCTGCCACTTTCCTCCTGAGTTTAGCTCCTAAAAACCTGCCTGATGTTTTTAGTGATTGTTTAGCTGGTCCAGATGTTGTTTATTAGGTCTACAACTAAACTATACTGCAATGTGGCCCCCCAGAAGCAGGATTGGACATCCCTGATCTACAGCAATCTGCATTTGATCAAGCTCATCAATATATGCAAACCGTAATTTATTTACATGTCATGTTTTCCAGAGAGTTCCGATTTACTTCAGAGGTGCCAATTCGATTAGACTACCATGGAAAACACATGGCCATGGAGCAGGTGAGCAATCCAGAGAATCCAAAAATCAAAAAAAAACAAAACAAAACATTTTTTAAGATTAACATTATGTTTCATTCAGCATTTATTGCTTATTAAAGCTGCAGACCGTAACTTCTAAATTTACAAATGAATCAGTTTCCTATAGTAAGTGTTTATATTCAGACTAAAATACATTTGTCTTAAGGGGAAAGTTTATCCAAAAATGAAAATGTCTTTTAACTCATCTTTGAAGTATCTGTTGTGTATGTGACTTTCTTCTTTAAGACAAATCCATTTGGAGTTATAATAAAAATGGTCCAGACCCCTCCAAGCCTTTGAATGGGTTTAAATGGGTGATAGCTGTTACACTTCGGAAGACGTGAAATAATGTGCACGTATTTGTAATAAAACGTCCCTCACATGGCTCCGTGGGGTAAATAAAGTCCTCTTGTAGCGAATCCATGCGTTTTTGTACGATAAATATCCATATTTCAAACTTAATAAGCAGTTTTCTCTTCCGTCTGCTGTCTGTGAAAACCAGAAGCAGTCCCAGCAGATGACGTAAGATGTATGCGCCGCGTGATTAAGTGATGAGCATGGAAAGAGAACAAAACAGCAGTCATGAATGAGAAGCACAAACCTAGGATTTGTAAAGAAAATTGTAGGAGGATTTCGATATAAGCCAAGAGGAGACCTTTGCTAAAACGCGATGCATACATCCGCCGGGACTGCTTCCATTCTACATATTACTGGTCTTGTGCACCAGAGTCACATATGTGGTTATAATGTTGGTGTCTTCTTCTTCAGGGCACATTTGCTGGTATTGTGATTGGACTGACTCAACTGAACTGCTCAGAGCTTAAATTACGCCGTCTGTGTTACAGACAAGGGTAGGAAAAATAGAGCAATTTTAAAAAGTATTCACCTCACAAATCTATTCTAACCAATTACTTTCCTTTTTTTTTTTTTTTTTCAGATTACTGGGTGTTGATAAGCTCTTTTCATACGCCATCAATGAGTGGTTAAATGACATAAAGAAGAACCAGTTGCCGGGGCTTTTAGGAGGCGTGGGTCCCATTCATTCCCTGGTGCAGCTAGGTTAGCAAAACACATTCTTACACACATTAAAAGCTTTAGAGTAACTGGTAATCTGATTCCAAAAATGTACTTGTAATTAGTTTAACAGAATGAATATGGTACTTTTTTAAAGGCTATTGGGCAAATGTTGATATTGATGTCTCTGAGAAGTGCTGACTTTATTTACATGTTCAATGTTAAGCAGCGTTTTCTTCTGTTGCTGCTACAGTTCAGGGTTTTAGGGATCTTGTTTGGCTGCCCATTGAGCAGTACCGAAAAGATGGAAGAATAGTGCGTGGCTTTCAGCGGGGCACGGCCTCCTTCGGGACCTCCACCGCAATGGCAGCTCTGGAGCTCACCAATCGGATGGTGCGAACAATACAGGTAATATGATTGCTCTGCAGCAAGAAAAATAATGGCTAATGTGTCTCAAAAACAGGTGGTTTGTAAAACCTTTTTGGGTATCCATCACATTTTCAACAATAAAGGTATATTGAACATACTGATGACATGAAAAATTAATTTGCTTTACTTATCTGTATGTGTGTAGATGATTTCTGATCTGTTCTGTGTGCTTTGTGTAGGCTGCTGCTGAAACAGCTTATGACATGGTTTCTCCAGTGCCAGATGAGAAAGAATGCAAAAAGATTAAGCGGTACTCGCATTACTGTCTGGCCCATCAGCCAGTGGACCTGAGAGAGGGGGTGGCCAAGGCATACAGCGTAGTAAAAGAGGTATGTGCACTTTGTGTCCTAGTCATATATTTGGGTCTTCAAACACACAAATAAAAGTCTTTTTAGATGGCGCTTGCACAAGCTGTTAAAATAAATGAAGTCTGAAGCCTAATTTTGAGGTTTTATTCATATACAAACACAAAGGCCAGTCATTAGTGCTTGATTGATGTGTGAGAACCAACAAGTACATGTCAATAAAAGCCTAGCCTACTCTACTCTACTCTACAAAGCAATCAAGTGAAGTAGAATTAAACTTAAAAAAAAATAAGCTTGATTTCAATGGATTACTTTTACAATTACTTTATGAACTTTTGTAAGCATCAACGTTTTGGTGAAATGGACATTCAGTAGAGATTAAGAAATATCTCAAGGTGTCATTAAAAGTATGTTAATTTGTGTTAAAAAAGATTCTTATGGATTAGAAACCACAATAGGGAAGAGTAGCTGATGCCAGAATTAGAATTTTGGAATGAACTAGCCATAACTAACTATAGATGTGGTAAATAATGGTATGATTATATATGCACTGTGTGTTTGTAGGGCATTACGGACACAGCCCTGACTATTTATGACACTGCAACACGCGAGCATGAGCAGAGGGGCATGACAGGCGCTGTGGGCGGAGTCCTGAGACAGCTTCCTCCAGCTGTTGTTAAACCTCTTATCGTTGCCACAGAAGCAACATCCAATGTGCTGGGCGGCATGAGGAACCAGATTCACCCAGACGCACGTCAAGAAGAGTCTCAGAAATGGCGCTTGGGGGAAGAATGAGCTATGTTCTCTGAAAGTTACTCCGGTGACCTGCATTACATCAGAATCGATGCGCATTCTGGCCTGTTAGCCTACGATATGAGTGCTGTTTTATTAGTATGTCATGCCCGTCAAGATTGTTTTGCTGCTTATAGTTTGTTTAAAGCGGTCTTGGTGCATACGTAGCAGAAGACTGGAGCTTTTTTCTTAAAAGCACTTTTGCTTGACATTTACAGTAACTGGAGTCAAAGCCGCAGAACTGGAGATGCACAGCTCCTGCTGGAATAGATTTAACTAGTTTTGTTTCTTCTCACCCTACTACTATCAAACATCCTTGTAGTGCCTTCATGTCATAGTTTATTAATATCATATGATCATCTGTTTTATGAATGTGGAGAACATGATTACTTCACCATGGCTTTTTTTTCACATGATGTGACTTGTGCTGGTTCTGTCACAATGTCATATGTTGGATGCAAGGGTTAATATCATAATGAAACGTGAGGGTCATATTTTACCCCAGAATCAGTAGGAAAAAAATGATACTGTGCATAAAGAAAATGAAAGTTATTTAAGGACTGTTGCAATCGTAAGAATACATTCTTAATACTGTCATTCAATAAAAAAATACTCTGTCTTTGTTATAATGTTACAATTTAAATGACAACAAATACAGCTATGATGTATACTTAAACGGATCGTTCGCCCAAACTATCCTCACCTGCATGTTCTTCCAAACCTATATTGAATTTTTCTTTCGTGAATACGAATATTTTCAAGAATGTGGGTTTGGCCTTGCCATGCATAGTTTGTTTTTTTTTCCCCAGAGAAATGATCAGCACCAACATTCTTCAAGCTATCTTCTTTTATGTTCAGCAAACTTATACAGTTTTAGAACAATGGCAAAATTGTAATTTTTTGGGTGAACTATTTCACCTTGACAGCTATTCATTTCACTTTATATTGTTTTCCCACATGCACTTAATAGTGAATTGTTTTATGTTAGCTGCTAAAAATTGAGAATTGCTATCAGTGGTAAAAAAAATAATACACTAAATAGGTTTCATTTTCTTTGTGAGAAATGTGTATATATTTATTATTTCTTTTGAATTCTGGGTCAAATACTGCAGTTATTGTAAACGCTTTCAAAAGGACAAAAAACAACTTCTCTGGTAGCATTATTTTTTTTTATTTCTTCTGCAATAATCATCTCTTAGCTAACCACACTATTAGCTGTTTAGATAAAAGACAGTGACTCTTTTTGTTGCACCTTATGGATTTCTGTGGCTTAAGCAACACAATGTTGTGTAGTGTTTCTCTTTCCAGATACCGTGTTAGAAACTAGTCTTCAACATGTGGAATGTTTTGCGGTTATTATTACCACTTGCACTTTGTACTTCAGTGATCCCAGACATTACAACTTTGATCTTTTTTTTGTTTTCATTCTATTAAGCTGCCTGACAGCATCTGCTTGAGTGACATTCCGTTAGCGTCTACATTTCACAAGAAGTCTTACGAATGGTGCATCTTTCTTTAGACAAATTCTCTGTATAATTTACATGTTAAGTGTGGAATGGGCAAGCATTAACTATCTGTTCTTCACAAAAAAAGTCAAAATGTCTTAGTCTGATAGAAAATTATTTTTTGTCATCATTGCTGTTGTCTGAGTAAATGTTAGTTTGAGATATTGGGAAATTCATATATAACGGCTAATTTTAGCTTTACAGTCCAAACACATTTTCTTAAATGAAGCATTGATATTTATTGTGCATTTTCTTTCAGGTGGTGATAACATTGATTGTACATAGATGTACAGGTCATTTCTCCCAGTTTATACGAAAGCATGTATTATCAAGAAAGGGAAATAAATTATTTAATGTCCACCAGTTGTGGCTTTTTTTGTGCTACCTGACGTTCTAGAAGATGCTTTGCACACGGTTCCTGGGGACCCACAGCTCTGCACATTTTGTATGTCTCTCTAATTTAAACACCTGATTCAGATCATCAGCTCATTAAGAAAGAGCTCCATGAACTCAAATGAGTATGTCAGATAAG
>JAUYWG010000053.1:18045478-18058100 GCA_034779775.1 Enteromius afrohamiltoni
TACTTCAATGAATGATTTTCGGGATTCCAAGGCTGTGGGTCTGAAGACCTTTCCTCCTTTCTTGTATATTGATGGGGGAAGTAGAGAGGGCAGGACTTTAAAAGCACTCTCCCCTTTTGCAACTAAACCAAAAGAAGAAGACAGTGCAAGCTGTGAAACTTCTCATAATGAAAACACATTTTCCTGAGAAAATTTATTCAGAGCTACAGAGACCCAAATATCAGGACTACCAGGCACATAAACAGTTTTTTTCTCCCATTTAACACACTGATAACTCGAACGAAGAGTTTGTCATAACATCAGATAGAATATTTTCGCATATTTGATTGTTTAAACATGAAGTAAAGACTTATGATCCGTACTATAACATGAAATGAACAGACATCGTACCTCTCTGCACTAAAAGGATCGCCGGATGAGCCTTGATTGCACAACAATTTTCTTCGCTCACCTACGTATGACGTCAGCCAACGTGCTTACTGTGATTAATACATTTAATACGAGCTCACAATCTATTAATCCCAGTTCCGAGTGACGTGACACAGCCCTCGAAACCACTATGTCAGCACCTACGGGTGCGGTGTTTATGCAGGTGGTACACAGTGAAAAAAAGACTTTAGGGCAATATAACGTTCCAAACAAATTAATAGTAATGTAATAATAATAAATTCGCTCAGGCAGTTTGGGGTGACTTGCCTCGAACGCCACAAAGTCGTAAATCGTGATTTGAAGTCGTGATTCACCAGCTTAAAAACCTGCCTGGAACGCGGCATTAGGTCTAGCAACTCCCCTGGTTTGAGACTGCCTTATACAGATATACTTTTTATGAATGTGGAACGGAACGTCATTATAAAACAAAACAACTTTAAGTAACAAATACATACCGTGTATGTACCGATACAGTAATATCGTGGCGTAGTTATTAAGGTGCCATAGCATTTCAGATAATGCAACTAACTTAACGTCACCTGAGGAAAAAAGAGCGCGAAAATGCTCAACATGAAAATGATGGATCTATGGTCAGATTCGGCATGTCCTGGACATTTACTTGAAACAATATGCCCTTAAAATATCAATTTTAATACGAAATGACCAAATTCTGACAAAATATTACAAAAACATTGTATGCAGACAATAACTGAACTTACACCCGTATTTCTGACCTAACGTTAGTTCATAACTTTTCCATGAGGCATTAAAATAAGGGACATATCTAATGTTATATAGAAATTAAACTTTGCTCGTGTGCGCGCACACACACATACATATCTTTTATTTAAGAATAAAGCTATTGTTGAGGCCTTTTTTGTAAAAAAAAAGTACCTCATAGGCTGCTTAACGTTATCGTTAATCCTTCACAGAAAATAAACGCTAACCCTGCACGGCGACAGATCACATAAACTACTAACGTTACATCAGTAAACTCAGTGTGCTCTTACCACAACTTATTAAAAATAAAGATAATTAAGCATTTAATAATAAAAACTTACCAAATAATCCTGCTGCTGCGACGTGCGTGACCATCTGACGACCAGACGAAAGAAGAATCCAGAAAGTTCGATGAATGGAAAAATTAAACAAACCGGTTGGGTCAAAATAACCCACCCCAGGTGTTCAGTGGTGAACCGCCCATTTGACCCAGCATGAACAACCCAACTGTGTGTTTACAGTACCTCAAACAACCCAGAATTTTGACCCAGCACAATTAACCCAGCAATGTGTTTACAGAAATAACCCAGCACTTTTTAGAGTGCATGCTCTGACTGCAACTCAGCAGCAGTTTGGTTATTTAATTGGAGACAGGTTTAACCGAGCAGTTGGGTAGGAAAACATAATAATTAAAAAGGACCCAGCAGCCTATTTGCAGAATACCCAGCATACAGATGCATTTTTTAAAAAATAGTTAATAAAGTTAGTAAATAGTTAATAATGAAAGGACTTCAATTCAGATTTTACCACATCATGCACTTATACATTGTGATGAATTCACATTCTAGTTTCAAAAGCAGGGTACACAACTGAAATTGTGATAAATGTTAATATACTCTGTCTCTGTTTTGTTTAAAATGTTTGAAATATAATTTTAAAGGGGCTCATATGATGCGATTTCATGTTTTCCTTTCTCTTTGTTGTTACAAGCTTTTGGTGCATAAGGAAGATCTGTAAAGTTTCAAAGACTAAAGTCTCAAAACCAAATATATCCTTCATAAAAGTAATGACTTGTACACTCTCTGCCTACTAAGCTTGTTTAAACGCTTGTTTAGCTTATATATATATATATATATATATATATATAACTATATAATATATAACTATAAATCAGTGGTTAAGTTCAAGAACAGAACAGTTCAACCAATATATTAGACTCCTAAAACCTGGAGAGTAGTCTATGCTGGCTGTGTACAGAGACTATAAAGTGGAGCAATTCTACCTCTGCAAGGACAGTCTGGTGCCACTGACTCACAACCTTTAAGTATGTAACATTTTCTTATTAAAATAATATGCTGCTTACTATTTAAATAGGGGCTTTGAGTAGTGTTTGGTTCTTGTTTGTGGTTTCTCTGATTACATATGCAGACATTATGCATATGTGGCGCGATGCAACACATAAAAAGACAATACTAAGTCATGATAATCAGTAATTATGTCTCTCCTGTATGCAACAAATGCATCGTTTGTAATGTGTTTTATTGTTTTGGAGTCACAGTGCCGAAATGCGGCATCAGGTTGTGATAAGGGCTGTAATATGTCCTCCACAGGCTTGCAGTATTCTGCTAATCACAGTGCGCTGGATAGCTGGCCCATTAGAGCACACCTCACTTTTTTTTGAATGATGAGCTTTGTTCAAATCAACCTGTTTTAGGTGGCGGGGCTTAAAAGTGAAATAAAAAAAAAATGCCGTATGCGGAAAATTGCACCTTAAACTACAAAAACACATTGCATTACACCAAACACGCACACACATCCAAAGATATTTTTTAGCAACATCATTTGACCCCTTAGATGAAGGTAGAAGTTTTAAAAATATTGAGGACATTATTACCTCAGGATGCTTGATTTCTTCAGTAACAAAGTTTAAAGTATTCCAACCATCATAGGACCACAAACACTGATAAAATGCTATTCCAATGGGCCTGAAGCTCAGCTTGGTCCCTTCAAAGGCATTCTGAAGGCTGTTTGAGGTGTCCCCTTGGATAAGTAGAACAACTCCTCCAATCATAATTATTATAAGTGCCAGTACTTTCACAGCTGTAAATAATACTGTGACTGTGATTGAAGAGCGCACATTAAAACAGTTGACAACTGTCAATACCATAATCCCCAGGGCTGCCAAACATTTTACTGATCCATTTGGTGGTTGGCAATCATCATAAAAAGGTGTAAGGGCATTTTTGGCAAAAATCAGTGCCACTGCAATCGTGCTGGTTGGTCTCAACACAATGTTATTGGTAAAGGCACAAATAAAAGCCATTATATTGCCTGAAGTGCGCAAGATGTAAATATACTCTCCTCCAGATTCACGGATCACAGTTCCTAATTCAGCATAGCACAAAGCAGCTAGCATGGACAAAAATCCACTAGCAGCCCATATTAACAGACTAGCACCTGGGCTACCTATATAAATCAGCACATACTGCGGAGACATGAAGATTCCAGATCCAACCATAACGCCAACCATAAGAGACACTCCAGCCAGCAGCCCTACATTACTCTTCAGTTTTATCTTGTCAGGTGAACTGTCCATTTTAGTTGCCATACTGGAAAAATGTAGACTGTGTCTTTTCGGGTCAATTTCAGATGGACAGTATGAACAGTACTAAGTAATGCACTTTAGAATATGAATAGGTAATCATTACTTCTTTGTGGCCAACATGAGACTGCAATCGCACTTACAGCAGGACTAGAGGTCACAGGCATTAAAATCACAACATGCTGGTTGCTAGCTGTTCATTTATCTTTTCTGGACTAATATTTTACACTTGAATCAAGTTATTGAGGTTAAAATGTGATATAGAATACTTTATTATATATGTTATCTATTGACTCACACAAAGGTGCAACTGGACAACTGTCTTCCAAAAGAATTACTAAAACAGTGTTTCCACCCAGGATCTTCCCCCACAAACCAGGGACATTGGGCTGGTACCACTCTGTGTCCCAATCAGAGGTGGTTCTAGGATTTCTAGGACCTTAGGGGGTCCTACCCTCACTATCTAGTGTTTTGCGGAATATTGATAGTACAAATATACAGTAGAAGAAAAAATTACTGATTTCTTAAAAGAATTCATTAAATAAATTGCTAATGACTTGCCAATTTAACCTAATTTGCCTGATTAACCTAGTTAAGCATTTAAATTGCACTTTAAGCTGAGGAATTTTGCAAAACAACTAATAAAATAATATGCACTTTTAAGAACTGCAGTGAAAAGCATTATCAATAAGTTTATAGAGACCAACAAAGTGGAGAACAGTAAGGGCAGAGGCAGAAAGCAAAAGATTTCAAAAACTTTGAAAAGAAGGTAGGTAAGGGAGGTAAAGACGTAAATCCGAGAACAGGCTGAGGTTGATACACAATAGATCCAAGGTTTGACAAAGATACAAACGAAAACAAGAAACCAAGGAGATGGCAAATATACATCCGTGTACAATGACACAACATAGAGTGTACGACAATGAACCGTGACTAGACAAACAAACAGACTGGTATATATACAGGTGGAACTGATTGAATGATTGAACCAAACTAGCAACAGCTGTGGGGGAGAGATGCATACTGGGAAATGGAGTCCGAATGTGGAAACAGACACAAAAACACAGAGTTCTAAGAGAGCTGGAGTGCCATCAACAGTCTTTAGCTGCAAGTCTTTTGGCAGCTCCAGCTGAGCGTGATACCTAGTAAGAGAGGTTTCTAAAGAACCAAGAACAACTGCCAAGACACTAGTGAATGACTTGTCACTAGATAAAGCCAAGTCTGATGTCTCAATGGAGACAGTCACTAGAGCCCTGCACAGGAATGAACTGAGGTTGCCGACCAAGAAAGACTCCACTTCTGAGAAAGAGATACCTCCAAACTAGAGGACAACCTGGGGAAAAGTGAGGCACACTGAAAACATGTCCTTTGGTCAGATGACACAAAACTACAGTTTTTTTGGCCATAGAGATGTTGCCAATGTTTGGTAAAAGAAGGGAGAGGCATTCAACACCAATAACAGCATTCCCACAGTGAAACATGGTGGTGGGAGTATAACGCTGTAGGGATGTTTCAGAGTGTTTGGTACTGGGAATCTCATCAGGGTCGAAGGAAACATGAAAAAGGAAGACTATTAGAAGGTTTTAAAAGACAACCTCAGACAGCATGCCTCACTTCTGGTGTAGAAATACCTCCAAATGAGCAAAGTGAGTGTACTTGACTGGCCTGCACAAAGCCCAGACTTGAATACAAACAAAAATTTATGGGACACACTAAATTCCAGGGTTTGTGCCAGAAAATTTTTAATTGCCTTAGAGAGGTTAATAGTGTCTGATGGGGGTTCATAAAGGAAAAAGTATCACCTTGTTCAAAAAGGACTCTAGGAAGTTACCCTTATTATTTATTATCGTTGTCCTCATTGTCATTTTTACCGGTCTCCCTAGTTCGCCAATATGCATGCCACTACAATCCGCTGCACATTATCCCTACTTTAATGTATCTCCTTTACATTTACTGCCTCTAAATGCTGTACAACACTTCCTTAGTTTAGTCTACTGGCAGAGTTATAAGGCTTGCACATCCTTATAACTTTGCCAGTAGACTAAACTCTCTTTATGGATTTCATAAAAATGAATCAACTCAATCGCATAAACACATCATTTTTCAGATTTCCACCTACTTCTCACTAGTTTATCTTTGATAGCTAGAGCTCTTTTAAAACTTGTTTGAAAAAATATCATATAGAGATATTGTTATGTCTTGTGTAAGAAATGAGGCCTGTAATGTTCCTTAATTAAGTTTAATTAACATCTGCCAGAAGCACTCGAACAGAACACGCATGTACATGGCAGAAACATTTTCTTCAACCTTCTTTTCTCTCGTTCTATCTCTAGTCCCGCTGTTAGGTAGTGACATCTAGTGGTACACTATGGTAACAACACCACATATTCCCCGTTTACTTAAAGAAATTCAACTATAACCAAAAGCTTGCACAGAATAGGAAAAAAATAATAACACTTGAATCAAGCAGCATCAGGAGCATAATAAGAACAGTATATAATATGTAACAATATCACTGTATATACACATCTAACAACACATCAGCCTCATGAATCTCAGGAGTGCATATAAAAACGAGACATAATCTGTCAGCCAAGCTGGTTTTCTACTTTGGCGTTTCCCCGGAGGAACAATTTCAGAAGTTCCAGAGCTTTCACACAAGGAAGCATGAGAAGGCTGCCCTTGTTCAGTTTTAGTGTCACCCCTTCCCTTTGACACCGCATCTGGCACAGAAGCAAGACAGGAGGCATGCCACTTCTTACCATCTTCCAAAAGGTAAGTATAAGAACCAACCTTTTCTTTCACCTCCACAGGAGGAGTGAACTTTGGGTGAGCTTTCATCACATGCATTGGTTTTTTAATCCACACTTTATCCCCTTTTTTGAAAGAAGTAGGACGAACATGATGTGATTGATCAAAGCACAATTTCATGCGTTCCTGCAGTGCCAGTACACGCTTTCGTTGTTGTGAAGGATCAAGAACAGCAGATGGAGGAGCCAGAACGTTCAGATTAGTACACATCTTCCGGCCGTGGAGCAACTCAAAAGGAGACACACCAGTGATAGTGTGAGGTGTAGCTCTATAAACTTGTAGAAAGTCAGTAACAGTTGCCTTCGTACTGAATCGTACTCTTAAGCACTCTATGAAAGCGCTCAATGGCTCCATTTGCGGAGGGGTGGTAATTTGCAGTACGAACATGCACAATGTTTCTTTCCTTCAAAAATGCAGTGAATTCTGGTGAAGTAAATTGAGGACCATTATTACTTACAATGGTCATCGGATTACCATGCCGACTGAAGACAGTGGTCAGAAATGAAGTAACCTGTTTGGTAGCTACAGATGCAGTAAAAGCGACCTCAGGCCACTTACTATAATAGTCAGTGAGCGTAATAGCATATCGACAGTCCCAGACAGCTGTCTCAAAAGGGCCGACGATGTCAATTGCCAACTTCTCCCAGGGTGCAGAAGGCAATGGAACAGGCTGCAGTGGAACATGAGAAATCTTAGTCTTATCCAAAGAAAAAGCATAATTGGCAAGCAGCGATTTTGTCCATGACACTTATGTCCATTTTTGGCCACCAGTAGATTTCTCTCAAGCGTTGTTTCGTTAGCACTATTCCCTGATGGCCTTCATGTGCAATACGAACTAGGGAATCACGCAATGTTCCTGGACCTATCAGACGAGCATCCCTGAAGACACAGTCAGCTTAAACACTGAGCTCAGTCCTGAGTTTGTAGTATGGTTGCAGAACAGGATCCAGGGCAGAAAGCGAAGCGTGCCAGCCACGGCTAATTTGTGTGCGTAGTGCAGAGAGCTCAGGGCAGGATGCAGAGGCAGCAGCAAACACTTCCTTGGATATAACAGTTAGAGCTGTAGACACCAGAGCGACAAATTTGGGTTCAGAATCTGATGTTGTATCTCATACGAGAGGCAGAGGCAAATGAGACAGACAATCTGCAGTGTAGTTTTCAGACCCAGCCCGGTACTCAACTGAATAGTCAAAACATAGTAACCAAGCGCCCCACTGTGCTATTCGCATGCCAGCACGATCAGTCCCTTTTGTGGTCAGCAGTGTTGTCAGGGCCTGATGATCAGTCCGAAGAACAAATCTGCGGCCCCATAAGTATGTCCTCCACTTCTCAACTGCCCATACACAAGCCAGGGCCTCCTTTTCCAAAGTGGAGTATTTCTGTTCTGCAGTCGAAAGTGTTCTGGAAGCAAAAGCAATGGTGCGCTCTTGTCCCTCAGGATCTATTTGCGAAAAGACAGCACCCAGCCCATAAGCAGACGCATCAGTGGAAATGACCACCTGCCACTCAGGATGAAACAGTGCAAGAGCAGGACTATTAACAAGATGAAGGAACAGTGTGCACAGCTTGTACGGTTGCAGACTGGCTGGCTGAGATTGACTTAGCTTGTGCATCGGCGGCTTCTAGCTACGTAGCAATAGTAATTGCAGTATCCAGCATCAGGTTAGACTCCAGCAGCAATCTTTCCCGAATACGATGATTTGTAACATTCTCCACGAGCTGATCTCGTAGCATATCATCCAAAGTTTTAGCGAAATCACAAGTAGTAGCTAAGTCCCTTAAAGCAGCAATGTATTGCACAACTGTCTCATCGTGAGCCTGCACACATTTCCTGAAAGCATGCCTTTCCACCACCACATTTCTTTTTGGCAGAAAATGTTGTCACTGGTAGCAGGTAAAGTATAAAACAGTCTCTGACCTTTTGTTCCAAGACAGTGAAGAATTAAAGCCTGTTTCCTAGGTTCTGGCCATGATGTAGTAATGTTCACTGTGAAGCTTACACTGCAATGTACCTGAGAGAAAACAGATTTGAGCGTGATTTAGGTTATTGTTTTGTAGAACGTTATACATGTATGACATGATAATAAGTTAGGAAAAACATTTGAAATAAAATATTATATTTTCTCCTCAAACCTTGTCTGTGTTGTAAACATTATTTCCCACTTTAATAATTACTGTAGTTACCTGAATATCAAATCCTTTCTTTTTTTAAAATATCAAAAATATTTGGACATTTTACTATAACATTTTTACTATAAAAAATTACTATAACTTAGCACCAGCAAGCTTGTTAGCTGAACAATCAGCATTAACGTTAGATACCAATATTTAGACCTACTTATTTTCAGTATATGGTTATGAATAAACATTCATATCCGTCTACTCGGCTAGTTGATCCAAACAATACAAAAAAATGTATACCGTTGATCAATATTAAAACAGATGTAGGTCTAAATGCATAGCTTTTTAATAAAACTGCTAACATTACAGCAGCAGGGAATATATGAACGTTTTTTGACCTAGAGACACTGAGGTTGACTTAAATACATCTCTCTTTACAGCAGATTGAACAACAAATTGACAGTTTTTACCTAAATATGATTTTCAGTTAAAGTTAGTGACTTATTTACGCATCATCAGTCACGTTGTTCTTGTGAGTTCGGTTCACTGGAGACACGCTCTGAACGGATCGTTTGAATCAGTGAGCTGTCGAATCGAGCACAACTGCAATCGGATCGAGACCAAGAGATTGCAAAGTGTTTAGTTTGCTTTTGCTATCATCTCTGAGCATTTAACCGTGTTTGTTATTCTGTTTGTTGTATTGCCGCCTGCCCTGAACCTGTGCCTGTGTACCCCAACTTTAATTCAGCCTTATCTGAATTAGACTGTTCGTCTGCATATGGATCGGCACATCTCAGCTTACCTCGTTACAGAACACTGCAACTACAGGATTCAGCAGTGTTCAAGGAAATCGCCTCCTCGACTTCCTGGATAACGCCATGGCGGGATGGAATTTCACTGTGGGCATCGTGGAGGACGAGGAGAAACCCACTTCCCAGGTTCAGTGAGTAGTGACATCGCGCTACCCCTTCAAAGAAACTGAATCACAACGACAGTACAAGATGAAAACTCAACCACTGCATAAAATGGTCACTGCATCTCTCCAAGGGCTCAATCACAGTTCAAGATGACCGCCGTTCCTGAGTCACTGAGACCCTAGTAATGTCAGCTCAGGCCATGGTTTCTCTGGAGGTTCTGCTGGTGGCTGCACTGACCCCAGAGGTGTTGGAGGACGAGGGCGAGTTCCCTGACTAATAACTGAATGAAAATAATTACATAATGTAAAAGGAATATATTTATAAATCACATTATTTCTGTCATGTCACATTTAAAGATGGGTGAGATTATCAAATTCTTGTTTTATAATGATTATTACAGTTTTTCAAAACAAAAATGTAAAATGTTTGAAAAAAATATCTTCTTGTCTCATCTTCCCAAGGTCACATCTTCCCAAAGGCTCTCATTATCCAAGTGTCCATCTTCCACACAGGGTTGTCGTAGTTGGGTAAAAAGTGGGACTAAATTACCAGGGCCCTAAGTGGGGGGAGGGCCCCTGAGGAGTGAAATTTTATTTTCTTTTAAATATAATTTTAAAATACCAGTTGTTGAAGGCAGCACTCCTCATTGCTTGGCCTCTAACAAGAGGGTAGGGGACCTACGAAGACGTTACATCCCCTTGCCCGACTCGGTTCCTCAGCGGAAACCTGCAAGTGCATTCCAGCCATACCCTCTTGTACTCACACTGTGATAAGGTGCACCTAGTGAGAAGATGAAAGAAAAAAAAGGAACTATATTCAATAAATCAAACAGGTTTCCCTGAGGAAAGACATTAATATATTACAGACCCTAGAGTTTTTCAGATACCGCAAGGCACGAGCCGGGCAATGGAGAATGGCCTCCTGGCAGTTGCTCGTGTGGACCAGGAAGAGGAGTGAGCCCGTTGAGGAAGCGATGGAGGATCTTCTCTGGTGTAATCATCCTCTTCATTTCTGTTAATGGTGGATTGTACTGTCAGGGTGTGTGCAGGCAACAGGCGGAGACTTAGCGTTGCAATAACACATAGACTTTACTTAGAGTCGTACACAAAGAACTTTACATACACACCAAAATAACATTGACGATCCACACACAGGACAGAATACAGAGGGCTTATAAACACTAGGAAGGATTCAAAACAGGTGGGGAGCACAGGTGGTAGGGGTTAACTAATCAACTAAACAAATACAGGAAGAAGACCATAAAAGGACACACAGGAAATCAAAAAGGAAACCAAAGACATTGAACAAGTGACATAAACACAGACAAGAGCGTGACAAATGTGGGTATACTAAACCTTTTTTTTCTATTATATAATTTAGTCTAGCTATTACCATTCTTTCCATTATTTTGCACAAGTTTGAAGTTAAAGCAACTGGTCTGTAATTAGTTGCTACAGAATGATTTTTCCCAGGCTTGGCTATAGGGATAATTACTCCATGTTTCCAGGAGGAAGGTAACTTTTCAGATTTCCATATTTTATTAAATAAATGTAGTATTGTATTAAAAGAAATATCTAATAAGTTTTTTTTGTCATTTCATTACATATTTCATTCCTTCAACAGGCACAGTCACTGCACAAAGGAGCATAGTCCAATAACCTCAGTGGTTGGTTCTGAGTGGGTCATGAGTTCAACAGCCTCCGTGGCTGGTTCGGAGCAGGGTGAGAGCTCAAAGGTCTCAGTGGCTGGTACAGAGCAGGGCGAGGATTCAAAGGCCTCAGTGACCGGTTCAGAGCAGGGTAAAAGTTCTAAAGTCTCAGTGACAGGCTTCTTAGAGAGACCACAGTTCAAAAGCCTCTGTGGCTGATTCAGGGCAAGGTAGGAGTCCAATTGCCTCCATGGCAGGTTCAGGGCAGAGTGAAGGTTCAAAGGTGGCCTTAATGGATGGACTCTGAGGTTGCACAGCCACCTGCAGATCCTCCAGGACATTAGTGTCACAGGCAGGCTCAGGCAGCTTGGGCCATGGGGAATCAAAGTCATCTAAAGGCTCTCACAGGTAGTACAATGGAGGGAGGAACAGTCTCTATAGTGGACTGTGTGGGAACCATAGTCACACCAGCAGCCTTTATTAGCCTTTTTGTGGTGGTCTCACGATTGGCGGCCATCAGGCGCGAGAATGGTGCACCCCGAATGGTGAAGCGAGTGCCCATTCATGGGCTTGTTTTGCCACTCGCGTGCCGATAATTCCCCCGATCACCACCACGAGCGGGGATGTTATCCTCAAATTCCCCCACAGTGAAGGGTGATCCACAGCATGCAAGCACAAAGTCAATGAGTTCACGCAGAGTCCATTTAGGATCATCATTCGGCAGAGCATACAGTAATTCAGGGTCTAGACCCGACAAAAACATAGTACTTGATCCGCCGTCCGCGCTGAAACAGCGAACAAAGCCGGGAAGAAGGCACCGGTGAATAATCCTTTCTGCGAGGCAAAGAAAAGTCTCTGTACTCACGTTGATCATAACAGCCGCTGAGCCCTTGTCGACAGTCCATTCTGTCACGAGGAAGCGGCAATAGACATTCGGGTTCATGTGCAGGCTGTTCATTGAGCAAATAGGATTTTACTTATCCAAACATGTTCTGAGGGCAGAAAGGAAAATGATTGGTTCACAGATTCGCCCAATGAAATTAAAGCGGAGGCGGGACCAAGACGTGGAGGGAAATATTGTACAGATACGTTAGACTTCATGGGACTGATTACATTTGTTGTAATTTAACAGAAATAAAACACAATTTTTCAATGCTGCCAGTGACCCGCTGTCTATGTAATCGATATATGCGTCGACAGAGCACATTAAAAATCTTATAGACAATTAATTGATCAACATTATACATCCGCCCTTGAGCTGATGTCAGAAAAGTATCACCTGCGCTGCTCGCATCTTGCTGCTCTCAGGGCAGGAGTATGAGGTTCGTATCTGTGTTATGTTTAGTGAACTACACGCGGCTCTCAGGGCAGGAG
>JAUYWG010000053.1:18058200-18074181 GCA_034779775.1 Enteromius afrohamiltoni
CGCTGAAGAAGAATGATCTGAAGATGGCTGGCGGTCCCCTGCCTTAAATAGACGAGGGACACGCCCCATCACACCACCATGGCGCCACCTGCTATCATTGGAGCAGAGACATCACGCCATGGGGTGTGGTCGACAGCATTGGGGCCGCTGTTCGCGGGGCCTTGCCCATTGGTTACAAGTAGTCGCCAATACAGTGGCCAATGACCGTGCAGTTTTAGTAAATAATAAAACTGCATTTTAGAATAGGCTTCAGTTAGGGGGAAAAGGGGTTTTCCCCATGCGTCTTAGCAGACACAGTACGAGTGAAATGTCAAAAGGGAACGTATAATACACTGGTGTTCGCAGGGCCCCCTAAGCAAGACGGGGCCCTAGGCGACCGCCTGTATTGCCTGTTGGATGGGCCATATAATTAACACTCAGGTTCAGTCATTTGCATTTTTTGTTGCCATGACAACATTTCCAAAATGGTGGTCTTTCTAGATATAACATGTTTCAGATTCAGCAATTTTTAAAAATGTTAGTTATTACTAAAGGCATGTTTAACCCATGCAACAATTCTAATGTTTTAATATCATCCTTTTAACCTGGTTTTAGTGCATTTAATGCACAAAATGATTTAAAACAATTTACAAAGATATTGTGGTAAAATATATGTAACATTGGGCCGTTAACATTATAACGATGTGATGTGATGTGATAACATATTTGATGTGATGCATTTGTCACATTAAGATGCCAACTCCTGGACAGTCTGTGGTGCAACATGGCGTTGGTGGATGGAGCGAGACAATGTCCCAGATGTGCTCAATTGGATTTAGGTCTGGGGAACAGGCGGCCAGTCCATAGCATCAATACCTTCGTCTTGCAGGAACTGCTGACACACTCCAGCCACATGAGGTCTAGCATTGTCTTGCATTAGGAGGAACCCAAGGACAATCGCACCATCATATGGTCTCACAAGGGGTCTGAGGATCTCATCTCGGTACCTAATAGCAGTCAGGCTACCTCTGGCGAGAACATGGAGGGCTGTGCGGCCCTCCAAAGAAATGCTGGAACGCTGTCTCCAGACTCTGTCATGTCTGTCACATGTGCTCAATGTTAACCTGTTTTCATCTGTGAAGAGCACAGTGGTGAATTTGCCAATCTTGGTTTAAAACAGCCCTTTTTTCATTAAGGGGCTAGTGAGAAGACAGCCGGGTTAATCCTGGGTCCTCTTGTTCCAATGTTTAGCCCTGAGGAGCCTCACAAATGCCTCTTCCACCACTGTCATCTGGCTTGTCCTCTGTAAAACCTGGAGAGTAGCCTACGATGACTTTGCACATAGACTATAAAGTGGAGCAATTCTGTCTCTGCAAGGACAGTCTGGTGCTTCTGACTCACAACCTTTAAGTTACGCTATGTTTTCTTATTAAAAGAACCTGCTACACTTTTCAAACGCAAGTTAAGTACAGACATGGTGTAATGTTTACAAGGCGCAATGCAACACGGCATGTAAAAAGACAGCACCGAGTCATGATAATCAGAAATTATATCTCCACTGTATGCAACAAATGCTTTGTTTGTAATGTTTTATTGTTTTGGTGTCATAACGCCGGGACACAGCATCACATTATTTTAAGTGCCATAATGTTTCTGTCTGCTTGCTTATGGTATAACCGAATAGCTGGCCAATTAGAGCAAATCTCGCTTTTTTTAAAGGATGAGCTTTGTACAAATCGACCCGTTTCAGGAGAAACAAAAATTTACAGTTTGTGGAAAATGATGTATTTTTTACACCTTAAACTGCAAAAACACATTGCATTACACCAAATACAAAATAATGTTCTTTTTAGCAACATCATATGACCCCTTTGAGGATGATGTCATCACAAACACACCTTTTTTTTTTTTTGGTAAAAGGCCAGTTGGATAGAAATAGGCTTAAGACAGTAAATTTCACAAAGATTTTTTTACACATATTATTCTTTTTGTTGATAACAAATCAAAGTAAAAACCAGATAGAAACTAGGCTTGTGTTGTCAGACTCAGACTCACCTAAAGTAGCGACAACATGAACAAAAACAGATCTCTGATCTTCACTGTATATTGTATATCCTTTCCCACATTGATTCTTGCAATGTAGAGTGATCGCTCAATAGAGAAAATCCGGTTAGTGTCATAACCTTGCTTTCCTGAGAGCAGGAGCGAGACACTGTGAAGACCATCAGGCTCACTGCTGGATACTGCTGGATCAGTGCTGCACGGTGTTTCAGTTCTAACGCTCTGAGAATGTATTCAATTCATTCCTATAGAAGTTGAGCTTAAACACTTGCGCTGTGCTTTATGGGATTGAAAGCGGAGAAGTTGTGAGTCTTCAGAAAGTTTAGGCATTCCTCGACTTCAAATACTGAGCATAAAACACTGATCCAATCCCTGTAAAAATGATGAAACACAAAGCTATTGTTTCCAGTGAATTTATAACAGCTGAGGGGCGCTGTAGGCAAACGTGGAGTGCCTAGAACCCGAAAACATGCTCACTTCTGTTTGGAATTCACCCAAATGCATTGAAGCTAATCCATAACATTATGCTTTGGATTACCATTTCACAATTTGTAATGACATTTACAATAAATTAATGAATACGTTTATGTTTTTATTGTGTTGCTTAAAGAAAAAATAAAACTGTAAACATCTGCAACAGAAATGATAAAACCCAAGAGTATATGTACATGAACAAACATTTTTAAGTGCGTGTTTGTGTTTTAAATACATATATATATATATATATATATATATATGTACACACACACACAAACTAAGAGTAGGGAGAGAGATAGAGAGGCAAGAGCACAGTGTAACATCAGGGTAGTCATTGTGTGTCCCTGCAAATGGTTTGTGGTGGTCGTAAAAGGACACTCCAGATTTGCATGTGACCTCCTAGAATATTGCTACAGGCTCTATACAGTGGAAAAAAGTTCACTATAGTTCTTCAACAGTCAGCCATTGTGCATTTTTTATCTTCTCACAAATAGACAATATTTTTAGCGGCATTAAAAGAATAAAAAAAAAACTCAACAGCATCAGTTATGTACAAAAGAAGCACAAATCGGAGTTGTATGTTGTTTGGAGACTGGTTTGGTATGATTCATAGATGTTGCTGAATGATTTCAGATTAACAGTAGTTTTGTGGTAGGATAATGTGTCTTTGTAATAATATTTTAGAACTAGCTACTTTTTTCAAATGGTCATCCTAAGCTAAATCTAATCATAACTAGTTTTCTACATACGCCCTGTAATACTGTCCGAAATGAAAACTAATGGCCTCAAGAAGAAAGCAAAAAGAACTTCTGATAAATCTGCAAGTCAGCAGATTTGGGGTTTTTGGGAAAGTTTTTGGGATGCCTGATCCTAAAAGTTGAAACAGAAACAGTATGAACATCTCTGAGGAAAGCAAATTTATAATTTATGAAATTCCCAAAGTTGGAAAAAAAAAGATGGTAACAACATAACATGTCCAAGATCCCTTTTTCATAAATATCAAATTAACATTACAGGGAAAATATACACACCATATAAATAAAGCATACAATAAAATAGCAGTTATATACACAACCTTCCCTGATCAGTTAAGGCCCAAGTGTAGAGGGTATGCAGTCGTTGCCAACATCCCTTAGTCTAATATGTTCCATAAAAAAAACAACATTGTCTTAATGTCAAATGCAAAACAAGCATCCTGACACTTATTTAGGCCATTTAATTATGTCTGCATTCATATAGAAAAAAAAAAGCTTTTCTTCACATTTATATCTTGTTGAACAATCTTTAAATACATATGTACATAACTCCTGAATCCTCCCAGAGGCATCTTGTGATCAAAGTCCTTCCTTTACAGTACACCGTAAAGTACACTGTGGTGACATGTTCATGAAAAAAGGAGGTTTGGGGATAACTCTGTTCCTGCCTGAGCTGGACTGATGTTCAAAGCATACCAAAGCCCTCGCTCCCCTCACTGATGGCCAGTTTCAGCAGCTTGTGGAGCTCCTCGTAGGAGTCATATGTTGGGAGGCACAGCTGGTTAAAACTGGTTAAAACAGAACAAAGTGGAAAGAGGGGTTAAATATTCAAGCCTAATATATATAAAACAATCCATCACTTTTGCCTATAGATGCCTCCCATAAAACTACATTTATGTTGCTAGAAACATATTAGCATTAAACATAAGCAGATCAACTTTAATGCAAGAAACATGAACTATTTACTGATCATTTACTAATGGCTGAATCTGCGATTGTTCATGATTAACTAATGTTTATTGAGATAATAGTAAAACGTGGCCATTTCAATGTTTTAATAAGTGATTAATAATATATTAACTTACTTGGGTTCCACTTACTAGTTTCTATGTAAGTACACTGGTATTTGGTACAATATAAAGTGGGACTGAATGGGTCGTAAACTAAACTCAACTCATGGACATCAAAGACAAAGGTTTGGATATCTGTCCATGAAATGGCTTTTGAGTCAGCAGTCCAGTTACTAATGGTTCCTTGCAAAAGAGCTGTAATTCCTTAATCTTTCCTCCAATTTTGACGAGAATCCCCTCGAATTAAAGCTCATTGTGTGCACTTTAAACCTACATTTATTTAGATACCAGTAACTTAAACATGTTTTGGTCAACAGCTAAAATTACAGAAATTTGCCTTTGTCCAAATATATGTGTGACCCTGGACAACAAAACCAGTCGTAAGAGATAATTGATGATCTGAAAGCTGAATAAATAATCCTCCCATTGATGTATGATTCGGATGGATAGGGCAATATTTGACCGAGATACAACTGTATGAAAATCTGGAATCTGAGGGTACAGAAAAATCTAGATGCTGAGAAAATAACGAAGATCTTATCAATGCATATTACTAATCAAAAATGAAGTTTTCATACATTTTCGGTAAGAAGTTGACTAAACACCTTCAAGGAACATGATCTTTACTTACTATCCTAAGGAATTTTGGCAAAACAGAAAAATCAATCATTTTGACCCATACAATGAATTTTTGCCTATTGCTTCAAATATACACCAGCGACTTAAGACTGGATTTGTGGTCCAGGGACACATACTAATTTTGGTCCTTCTGTGGAAGATGTTTGTGTGCGCTCACCAGGTGTGTGCAGTGGGCAGCGTGCTGTGTGTGGGAGCTGCTATAATCTGGAAGGAGGGGCAAAGCGTATTGAAGCCGCCGGGTGGGAGCTGCGAGGAGCCAGTGGTGAATTGCAACAAACGTGCCAATTCTTCCTGTGTGAAGGAGGACACCACCGCCCAGAACCACTTCATTACCTAATAAACAGAACAATCCACATGAGCCCACTGTAACACTTTCATCACCTGCTGTGATCTGTCAGGCGCAGCATATTATTGCAAAGTCAAACATATTCCAATATCAGTCATCATATACAAAAATCAAAGATGGGTTCCCACAGCTTGGTTAACTTTAAATTCAAGGACTTAAACGGTTTGTCTACAGATATGAAGAAGTTAGATTTAAGAATTTTTGAAGGGCTTTTTAATACCACCTATATCAAAATCAGATGAAACTCCTGAAAAATGATGTTTACTTACTGTATGTAAAATTGACGCTAAGCTGCACACATGCAAGTTTTTTGATAGTTATATATGGATTTCTATTTCAAATTACTTATTTATTTTATCTTCATGATATGAAGTATATTACGGTAATACGCGGTTTATTGAGTGTAGGTGTTTGCCTGGTAGCACATCGTGCTGAGGAAGGGTTAAAACCTGAAAACGTTTAGGCCTTTTGCACCTTTGCACTTTCTTGCACAATTTAGGGCCTCTGAGCAATAAATGATATCAGCCTTTTATAGGCTGTTTCAATGAGTGCGGATCTTTTCTGTCTATACTTTTTATTAGGGACGGAACGATTTGAAAAATTAAATAATTAGAGGCTTTGTAATTAATTCATCTAAATTATTCGCATATAAATATTTGACCTGAGAACCACGCTAGCCGCCATGTTTAGCATTGAGGTGATACTTGAGGCTCGATGTGCTGCGGTGAAGCTATGGAATTACTCCATTACTGGGCCAAACCTTCTCTTAGCACCCCCCAACAAGTCCCTCCCCTACACGTCTCTCTCCATCACGGTGACAGTTACACTTTTATGTAAAACGAGTGCAAGTGAAACAAACTAACTAATAAACACACATAACATCACTAATACAAAAACCCAACTGTCTTGCTTAAATGACACCAAAAAAAAAAGGAAACTAGCCCATAATGCACCCGGCTGCCAGCACTGACCGACGAATTATAATAGTATTCTAAATTGATTCTCAAATATTGAAAGACTATTCATTATGTTTCATCCCTGATTTTTATATTCTACTGCAAATATGTATTGGTGTTTTATTGTTGTTTATAAAGGATTAATTAAAAAACACCCACACACACAAACACACTCACTGTTCCTAAAGCCATGATAAGCGGTATGTGTTGAACATGACCAATCACAAGAGCAAACTGACATTTTTTCCCCGCCTCCAAAGCCTTAAAAGTGTATTTGTCCAGCGAGCAGGGGTTGAGCAGCTGAGAGTCACGCATTCTCACGAGAGCGCATTTTTGCACACGCATAGTGTTGTGTGCAAACTCATCCAGTGAGAAACGTTCCGCGGTGCAAAAATAAGTGCGATTAAAATGCGTAAAAAAAAGTATTTTGTATTGTATTAAAGTATTATGCGTTATTTTTGTATAATTAATGAATCTAAATCACATGTTAATGTCCCGGCCCTACTTCTTATATTTATAATACCTTTTGTATTTTTTGGATCTACGCAAAAAAAGTCGGGTTTACAAGACTTTTGGACAAGTGTTTGGCGCTACAACCTTTCCCAAAACACACAGGTACCCTACATTAAATGCTTTCGGATACCTTGTGCTTGTACAATAACATGTAATAACATACAAACCTATGTTAAGTTCATAACTTGGAAAAAAAAAATAAAATACATTCTTTAAAAAGTCACTTACCTTTTCTCTGAAGTGCCATGACCCTCCAACAATTACAGCATGAGCTTTAAAGTCCTGCACGTTAATATCTCCCGTACCACACATCAACAACTAGAAACAAGACACAACAGATAAAAAAACCACTTAATATCGTGTTCTCAGTGACAGCGGCGTATAGTGCAACATCTTAAACTTGGACTTGATGTGTTTCTAACATTGCTAAATGATAATAATGAACGAATGACACATGGCTTCACAAGATATTCATGCAAGTCGAATGTTTTTTTGTTTTATGGCTTATGGATCGCTATATCATCTTATATTCATGTAGTGTTCCTTTTTTGTAGAAGCTTAAAAGTAAAAGTACCGGTTTAGTGAGGGTTTTTACATTGGCACTGCTTCACAACAAAACAGGGTTATGTGCTAGTTTTGCTATCTAAAAAACGCGATATATTACTATTAATACTTGTTATATAAAAAGTGTCTCCAGCCTGTTTCCTTTTTTTTAAATTGGCCTTTAACTGATAAAATGTAGCATTTGATGACATCACTCTTAAAAAAACAAGTTGTTTCCATATATAATCTCACCGATCGTGCAAATGTTTTATAACCACATCTGAATGCATCTTGAAATTCAAAGATTTTTTTTCAGAATTACGATCAGATGTGCACAAAAATTTGGACTGACGGTCAAGAGTCCAGAGCCCAGTCAAGAAGTTGCTCACTTTGGTGCTATGCACTTTTTTTGGAAAAAAGTTGCTAAAAGGTTCTGAAAAATTGCAACGGTGGGAACTTCTAATTTTGCTGTTCAGCTTAATGTAACCTCTCACCTCCAATTCATTCTCATCAAATATGGCCAGAAGGTTTTCAGGAACCAGTTCATTTAAACCTGAACAGGAGAGGTCATTTAGTTAAGGATATTTTGTACACAAGTGTTTAAGTTAAAGTCAGAAACTTGGGCTCTTACCTTTTAGGAAGTGTTCTACTTCATCTCGCACCTGACTGGCTAGTCTGTACTGGGCCAACAGGTTTAAGTAGTGAATTTTATTCTCATTCGTCACCGCAATTTGAGCCCCGCCAGATATCAATTCCACCACCTGTAACATTATTACTATTAGTGAAAGTGTACAACAAAAATTTACCTGTACCTTCAAAAAAAAAAAAAAAACCTTCAGGCAGGGTTATCCAAACCTGCTCCTGGAAGCCACTAGCCAGGTATCCATCCAAAGTTGTGAAGTACAGTTAAGAGCAGAAGAGTTGAAATCCCACATAAAACATGTGAACTCCAACGAGTAAAAGAGAACAAAATCATCACTTCCGGGCAAACTGGCGCTAAATAAAGCTCTTTCTGATTCTGAGAATCACTACTACTTCATCACTCATTTCTCATGACAACGGGGTGATAGGGGTGGTTTTCCAGACAGGTATTAGATTAAGCCAGGACTTAGGACATTTAAGTAGTTTTTAGAAACATGTCTTACAAAAAAGCATTACCTGGGAGCATTTTAAGACCAAACAATGGCAGTAATGTATTTTAAGGTACGTCAGTGCAAGCTTTTTCCATTTTAGACAGCTCTAACATTTATTTTAATCTAGGACTAGTCTTAAACCCTGTTCGGGAAACTGCCCCATAAAGCTTAGCACTAATCAAAAGCACCTGGACCAGCTATTCAAGGTCTTTAGAATGACAAAAAATTTCCAGCCAGCTGAAGCTAAACTCTGCAGGATGTTGGCCTTTCAAGAACAGGATTGGACACCCCTGCGTTAAGAGCACTTACCTGCATGATTGTATTTGGAATCGAGATTAAAATGCACAGATTTCATTTTTAAAAAAATCAATTATTAAATTAAAGAGGACTACCTTTTCCAGGTGTCCTGACTTGCTGTATTTTTCTTCTGCAAACACCAGGTCCATTTCACTGACATCGTTGTTAAGGACAAAGCATACCTTGGTTTTGTAAAACTCCTCATCATCAGTTTCAAAGTACTGCAAAAGAAAAGGAAAAACTAACAAACTCTAGGCTGAACAACAAGAAGAAAAAGAAAAGTTGACAGGCGCTCTGATATTAGAAATAGAATTAGACGCGTTTAGATTCTTGTCATATATAACTGGTATGAACAGAAAGATTTCACTGGACTTTTTCAGATGTGACAAGTTTACAGGTAGACATGACTACTCATAAAACCAGTGTTCATTTGTAAAGGAGGCATAAACTATTCTCAGTACGGATTAAAAAATACATTTATGAGAAGGCTAAAGATCTGTTTTCACCTTATAGTTCATTCGTAATCCAATTATCTGAGCCAAGAAGGAGCGGGTGAATCTGGCTCGCACCAGCTGCTTGTAAGCCCCACCTAAAGCTGATTCATACAGACACTTCCCCACCACTCGACCTGCGAACTCATACATTTTCACCCTCAGGTAAGGCGGGCGATCAGCGTTTGGGTGGACCTGCCAAAAAAACCATGCAACAGCTCATTCCATATCAACTCTAGACCAACATCAACATTAAAAAGTCAAAATGTATATCACTTCAGCGCATCTAAAAATCACGAGTGTAATTTTATCCCCTTTGAAATACTTTTATCCCAGGATAATATACACAAACAACTGTAACTTTTCATCCACCTTACTTTGCGATGTCATAAGCTATTTTCTGTCAATGACAATTCAACTATTTAAACTCCAGAGTACAACAATACACTCAAATAATATATCAAGCAGCATAAAAAGCTGTTTTGTACAGCTATGACTTACCAAACCTTGGTTGTTGTCACTAAAACGTGTAAAAAGCTGGTTATTTGTGTCAAACAGAGCCTTACAGATAAGCTCAAACCACTCACGCCGTGGCCCACCCCAGTCCAGAGCTAATAAACACATTAAAAAATAATAAATTAACTTTTAAATATAATTATAGGTTTAATAATGGTTAAAAAAAGGCTTCATTTTATGTAATTTATTATGCCCTTGACAGGTTTTGTGAAATGGGTAAGAAAAATTAGTCAAACTAATAACATCAATCAGTTAACCAACCTTCCTCATCCTGGAACACAACTTCAAAGTTCTTACTCCAATCGGACACAGAAAAGTTCCGTGTGGCCTTCAGAGACTGAAAAAAGGAGGAAAAGTGTCACTTTTAATTCCCAGAAAATTCAGAGACTGCATTACACCAAAGAAATTAACAGTGTGGGCTGCAGGCTTTTCTGAGTATTGAGAGAGTGGTTCCATCTTTCAGTGCGCTTCTCTATGGCCCATGAGGAATGATCTTCCAGATGTGCTCACCGATTCAAGGAGAGAGTGACGGATGATTTTCAGGCAGGTTTTAGTGCGAGGTCTCTTGGAGTGAATGTGCCTCAGCTCCCGCTGAAAAAAGTTCACTTTATCCTGAAAAGTTTCTGATCCACCTAGAAGATGCGAACACACACACACACAAAAACAAAACACAAATGAAGCACAAGAATATATCTTCATGTGATTGTATTTATGGTGCACTGCCACTCACACTAACCAATATTCTTGTGGAGAAAGCGGATAAAGGTTGCAGCCATGATATTTCTGTCCTTACAGCTGAGCTCCACAGGAGGCTGAATCCCATCATCTACTACCAGTGTTAGGTACTTATGAACAGGGTCTGGTCCATGGTAAGTGAACTGCCAGAATTAATAAGAAAAATATATATTCTTGAATACAATAACAGATTTTGCAGTCAATGGTTTTGTTAATAGGGTTCGGAAAATAAGGTAACCTTAGTTCCAGGACACACACGGAAAGTGAAAAGGCGCCAAGGAATAATTTTCAGGTAAAACTCCTTCACAGAAAATTGCTGAAACATAATAAGATGAACAAAGAACCTATATTAACAAACAAAATCAACCGCACAACTGTAGCACTAACCCGTTTAAAAAAAATTCATTACCTTTGGTGAGATGTAGCAATACACCTTTTTTGGTTTCTTGACCTTCTCTGACTGCCCCTCTACTGGAGAATCATGTTCCTCCTCATCATCACCCATGGAGGGCTGCCTCTGCAGGGCTAGCTGGGAGGAGGCTAGAAACTGCCAAGGACAGCTACTGTAGGTGCCCATGCTGTAGAGGTAGGCCTCAAAATAGATGCTTATGCCTGGGGTAGATACGTTTTTCTCCACACAGTTCTTCTCATTTTCTGTGTGAGGGCATAATGGTGAAAAGACACTGAGAAAAGGCTTGCAGCTCTTCTGGATGTTATGTATTCAATCTGCTGTGTTCTGTCATTGTTGCCTTTCAATCATAACAAAGAGAACAACAGGGTTCCCACACCTTGATCACTAAAACTCCATGACTTCTCATTTCCACTCATTTATGATTATAGTGGGACATGTTCATTTTGCAGTGCGGAAGGTTATCCGTGTGATAAGGGTACAGTGAACCAGTGTTGCCAGGGTCAGGGTTTTCTGCACAGGTTGGCTATTTTAAAAAAGTGCCGTCACAGAAAAAAATGATAGAGCTGTGCATGAATGGCACAATGAAATTACTCTAATGTATACCTAGCAACTTAAGAATAATAATATCATAAATAACATGAGCTACAGCCAGAGTTTATTTCTGCTGTGTAAAAGCCTTAACATAATAACAACCACTATAGATTATACTGAACACACAATTACGATAGGATGTGATTATCCTGAGATTTGGATATTTTCATAATACATAGGAAGGATACATCTGAAATAAAGGAATACAAAAAGGCTATATTTTAACAACAGTAAATGACCAAATTCCACATGTGATCGCAAAAAGTACAAACACTAGATGGTGGTTTAAAGTGAGTTTTAAGCAGAAGAGTACTATATTTTAACGATAACGGTCTCATGCAGCATGATGTTAATGTTAGCTCTAGGTGTAGTTCTTCAAAACTCTATTTTGTCATAATACTTTTCATAAGGTCACAAGGAAATCTTCAGTTGTATTTATTTAGAAATACTTCTGATAATAGTGGAGTTAATGTTTATGGCAGGGGTGCCTGACCCTGGTTCAGATGTTTTATCAGATTACTCGTATTGTAAGCACTGCTTTTTAACCCTCCTCTTGATATTTTCGCGGAGAAAAGTTTGCAGTCTGCCATACATGGGTTGTCATCATACATTTTTTTATATTTCCACACTGTTGAACCCTACATTCTGTCGCTGCTGCCAGAGTATCTGCACTGAAAGTTCTGTCGATGACGTCACAAGGTCTTTGGTATCGCCATGCATTTACGAGTACAAGTATGAGTACATGAGCTCAGTATCAAGTATCCCTACTATTTATACAGAAGAGGCGTTCCTCAAGGTTCTGTGCTGGGGCCACTTTTATTTACCATTTTTATAAACAATTTAGACTATGGCCTTCAGGATGCCAGCTTCCATTTTTATGCAGATGACACTGTCATATATTTTCGTGCTTCTTCTGGTCAGAAAGCCTTGTATAAGCTTCAGTCAGTCTATGATGTCATTCATTCTAGACTCCACAATTTAAAACTTGTTCTGAATGTTGATAAAACCAAGTATGTGCTGTTTTCTCTTCAGACATTACATGGACATGTAATTGAATCAATCAAAGAGTATATGTATCCTGGTATCATTGTCGATGAGGTCCTTTTGACCCTCATATTACAAAATTGAAGAAAATCATGGTGCATATCAGACTGCAAGCAGTGCAGCAGAGTAGGTTGGCCTTGGAAAACGCACTGGTATTTAATCATATACAAAACTATCCTGGGACTGTCGCCTCCATAGCTTAGCTGTTTTTTTTTTACACTAATAAGAAGTACTCCCTACGTTCACAAAACTTTTTTACTCTTTCTGTTCTTTTTATAAGTTCTGAACCAAGAAAAAGGCCTTTAGGTATGCTGCTCCGTCAGACTAGAATCTCAGTCGACTTTAAAAAAAGACTACAATTGGCTGTCGTTGGACTGTTTTAAATCAATTATTAGGCAAATGGAACATGAAGCAGTGATTTGTAAGCGTTTTTTAAGTGATTTCAGACTGTGTTGTGTTGTCTGTGTTGAAACTGATAGTACTGATGCTCAATTTACCCTTTTCTACAGCATTCTACACATTTACAGGTAAATCCTAGTATTTTACATTTGCGATTAATCCTGATTAGTCACAGCAAATTACTGTGTTAATTGATCGACAGCACTAGAATTAACTAATTGTGAGCAGTTTGTGCCCAGCATTAGCTAAACATTGCTAAATATCTGGACCTGCTGCCGAATCAGTGTCCTGCAGAGCAAATTGTGTTACTGATATTGCCAGTGAATGAGCATGATACAGGGCATGGGAAAGTTCGAGTCAGACCTGTAGAGAGACATGAGCATGCATGGCTTCTGCAAACAACCATCTTCTCCTTCATATTTTGTTTTTCTTTTTTACTGCACCAGTGTACAAACCACTTGCATTGTTAGCTAACCCTAACCTCAACAGGAGTTGAGTGACCCCTTGTCTCAGATTTGTCCAGAAACATGATGAAATTATCTGAGGATATAGTGTTGGTGTTACAATAATAGTAGCTTTACTGACTGGCAGCATAAATCAGCATAATTCAGGTACTTATTCAAGTCGAACACCAATGAAACAGACTGGGCCAAAACCTTGAATCAGTCAGGTATTTAACACAAAGCTTTCATAAAAAGATTGTGCACTTTAGGGAGTACTATTGTGGTTTGTAGCCAGACAAGACAGAAGAACCTTGTGGGGATTTATCTTAATATGGCCATTTTGAGCAACACATTTTAGCACTGGCGATACTAGATACTCATTCAGTACTGTATATTGATGATTTAAAATGCATATTATGACTTTTCTGAAAACGTACATTCAATACAGTTGCTTTTTGTCTACACTGGCAGATTTGTTTCTTGTTTTACATTTGGTTGGACAATGAACAATTATGATCAAATGTGAAAAACTAAGCAAATTATTGTGTTTGTTTTTTTTTTATTATTCAGTAAAAATAGAAAAATTCATGGAATTTGGTGACAAAGTGGGGTCTATGTTGGTATATAATACAGCCTCTATAACATTGGTCTCAAAGTCAGTTCCTGGAGGGCCACAGCTCTGCACACTTTTGCTCCAAACAGCTCCAATTGCACCTGCTTGGAAGCTTCTAGTGAACCTAAATACCTTGATTAGCTGGATCAGGTGTGTTTGATTAGAGTTAGAATGATTTGGAGCTGGTTGAGACTAAACTCTGCAGTCCTCCAGGAACTGAGTGTGAGACCACTGCTCTATAACAACCTCTCCAATGTCAAGATTAACTCACCGCTGAGTACAATGATGTCAAACTCCCCATTGCTAAGGGGCTGGTCCCTGTATGAGATGCTTGCTCTGAAGCAGCCTTTTTTCCTGAAGGTAAGCCTCATCAGAACTTGGCACTGTGGCTTGTTTGATGATACCGATGTGCTGTAGCAATCATCTGAGTTCTCATCATCCACTGTGCCCAACTGTAGGGACAGTAAGAAAAAGAGATCTGAATAAAAAAAAAAAAACTTAACGCCAGACGTGAAACTTCTTTAAATCCAAAATTTGAAAGTTTGAAAGAAAAAACTCTGGGTATGTCCTTACTGGGTGAACATGCATGCTGTAATTGACCTCATCCACGAGTGAGACGGAGTTACTGGTGGGGTTGCCATACTCATCCCGTGGTTCTATCTGGAGCGTGTGCTGCTGGCCATAAGTCAGAACCAGTGTGGAGAAGTGATACGCTATCTTTGTTTTGGATGGGACCACTGTACCTGCAACACATGCAATTCATGGCATTTGTCATCAGCATCTTACTACAAAAGAACTATTCTAAATGCACAGCTTAATGTATACTTTAATGAACAACTTAGTAATCTAAAACAATTATCTGGTAATAACAAAAAATAGCAAAACTGAATAGGAAAAAGAATAGGCTAGTTCTTTTCTATGACCTACATAATATATTGACATCACTTTTAATTTGCCTCTAAAAACTTTTTACACTCTGAATCTGAATCTTATATTTGTAAGTCTCTGTGGGGGTTTAATTATTTTGACTGTAATTTAATGTAATGTCCTACATAATTTGTACGAAGCAATCATGATTGAGCAATCATGATCAACTAAACTGAGCATAATTTTCTTATTGTCAATAGTTGCCACATGTCTACATGGATAAATAGCAGCAAAACAAACAGTACACTCCTTAGATACTAAAATGCAAGACTCTAAGCAAAAAGTGTCAAATATGACCTTTTATTAGTATATGCACACTCAAAAGTTTTAAGGGAACGCTTAAATCACACACTGGACCTCGATGAATGAAATACTGAATTTGAAAATCTATTTGAATACATAACATAGCAGAGATTATCGTTTGCATTTAGGGCTGCAGATCGTGAGGGCCTGTCAAGGCCAACAACAGCTCTGAAGATTTCATCCCGGTACCAAACAGTAGTAAGGGCATCGTTGGCTAGCACATGGAGGTCTGTGTGATTCTTCAAAGATATTTCTCCCTAGATAATCACTCTGTGTCACTTTTTGCATATCTCCAGGTTGTTGACACACGCTTTGTAGTAATTTCTTTAATTGCTTTGACTGAAAGTCTGTCTGCGAGCAATCGTACAGGTGTGGATATATCTCTTTTTTGAGGCAGCTCTGCTATGTATACAGGAGATGTTGCTCCCCTGCCTGACCTTGGCATAACCGCCTCAGACCAATGGTAGTGCAAAGGTGGTTAGAAGCCTAAACAAACTCCCCAAAAAGTTTGCTTTGGTGAGCCAATTCGAACTTCCAAAACTAATTCAAATCAAACATGGTTTTGGCCTGATTTTGTTTGAAATGAAGTGAAAAATTATAAGGGTGAAAGCTTACAGTTGCAAGAAAAAGTATGTGAACCCTTTGGAATTATACAGATTTTTGCACAGATAGGTCATAAAATGTGATCTGATCTTCATCTAAGTCACAACAATAGACAATCACAGTCTGCTTAAACTA
>JAUYWG010000053.1:18091696-18143031 GCA_034779775.1 Enteromius afrohamiltoni
CATGTTTTTGTTACTATAAAGGTAACGTGCAGTAGATGGGGAATTAAAGGCACAATATGTATGATTTTTGTAATAATATATCCAAAAACCACTTGCACAGTGTTATATATTTCATGTAGTTATGTACTTGCGTTATCTCAAAAGTTCTGTAGGAGTTGGAAATTAAAAGAAATTCCAGATTTAAATAACGAGCCGTCCCTGTTCATTGTCTCCTATCAATGATGCAATATCCGCGCTATCCTCAGTTTACGCCCACAAATGCAGAAGTGGTTGTTATTTATTTTGCATTTCGATTGCGTGATGATACGCACCACAATCCCAAAAAATGTACAATGAAGAGTCAACGAAATAAAGTGAAAACAAATATTGGCATGGTGTGCCCGAAATGGAGAGGGCTTTGTAAAAACCTTGGCCTGAACAGAGACTGTGTTTTAGTGGACGGGTAAGTAAATGGATATCATTCATGGTGTAAGTAATAGTCATGTGCAGGTGGTTGGGTGATAAAACCGATATAAATGAGCTTTTCATCGGTGAACATGATTTGTGATCTCATTGCGAGGTCATCAAACTTGGCCTCTGTTATTGTTTTGAAAATGTGACCTCGAGTGGCGTAAACTTACATATTGTGCCTTTTAATGAATAGACCTAGATCATTAAAATATGAGACAGAATCATACAATTAAGCATTTTTTGATAAAAGATCGCTGAATCACACAATTGAAATGACTTTTTTACCGGAATAACTATAAGATAATTTGGGTAAGAGGTCTAAATGAAGGGCTAAGGGCTTTATGGATAGAGAGTTGGACCTGCAATCCGAGGTTGCGGGTTCGACTTCCAGGTCCGGCAGGGATTGTGGGTGGGAGGGTGGTGTGTATAACCAGCGCTCTCTCCCCCTTCAATACCACGACTGAGCAGAGACCCTTGAGCTAGGCGCCGCTGCCCACTGCTCCCGGTTTGTGTTCACAGTGTGTGTGTGACATAGTCTTTTTATGAATCACATTGCATCACACTTAGTTAAGATAATCAGTAGTTACGTCTCTACTGGATGCAACAAATTGCTCATTTATAATGTGTTTTATTGTTTTGCTGTCATATCAACGGGACACGGCGTCCACGTAATGCTAAGGGGCGTAACATTTCCATCAGATGTGTGAGGTATTCGGCCAATCACAACGCGCTGGATAGCTGGCTAATAAGCACACATTGCTTTTTTAGAATGATAAGCGACCCATTTCAGGGTATAATATGACCCTTTTAATACATACTTCCACGCATGTAGTGGGCGCTGTAAACACATGTATGACTGTTGCACTGGCACCTTTTGTGGCGAAGTGCTTAATTGATTGAGATTCTGATTTTAGGTCGTATCGCCCCAGCCCTAGTGCTAGTTTTTAACAGAATCAGAATTAACTTTATTTGTCCTCTTGGTACATGCATACTTATCTGACATGAGAGCAGAAAACAATTCAGTAGCGAGGCTTAACAGTAAATAATGCTAATCTTTAGGAGTATTTTATGTGCAGAACGAATTGCAGAACTCAGGTAGTCATTCCTGTGTTAGCCGTTTAGGCTGGAAATGCTTAGATGTTCTAGTGCACAAAGATCTATAGCGTCTGCCTGAAGGGAGGGGGGTTGAGTGTGTCTCCTGTCATGGTTTTTGTACGTGGTTGTTGTGACTGCACCAGACAGCTAGCTGCCTGTAAGCAGGCTCCTCACCATCCTGAATGAGAACTATGACTGTAGTGTCATCTGCAAATGTCAGGTGTTGGATGTGAATGTTTCCGACCTTATTACGCGCTGTCATGTTGTTGTTGATTTCTGTTAATGCAGATGGCTCATGGCATTCTTCAGGCACATGGAAACTCACAGCTTCACACCCTGTTGACTCTAGCAGAGGAGAACGGTGTGTGGTCCAATGCCACGCTGTGTAGCCTTCTCTCAAGTGACATCACTAATGTACAGAAAGGTGAAATGTATTCTACTGTCTATAACTTTCTTGTTTGGATGTTCTATTTTGATGATAATTGTACTGCCGTTGTTGTTAACGTGATTGAATGTGCGTCTTCCGTAGTACCTGAGTTTTTATCTCGAGAAGGACCTGAACTACTTCAGATGCGTATAAAGCACCTAATGAAACAGAAGCATACAGAAAAGGCTGCAAGACTAGCTAAGACATGCGCAGAGTTTCCAGAATTTGGAGGCAAAAAGAACTTCAAACAAATCTACCTCGTATGTCTGTGTGAAACAAAGCCACAAGAAGAACTTATGCAAGAGGTAAGGGTCTTTAAAATCACACAAGAAATGCCTAATCTGCATCATTGCTGAGGTTTAAGTACATTTTCTGATAGTTTTATTTTCAGGCTTTTTGTGTTTCTTATGGTATAAGTTATAACTAGTGGTTGGCCGATTAGTTTTCAAATATCTGCTGACAAGCTTTTCTGTTTGACCGATGCGTTCAAGGCAGGACTTTTATTTTGATAATGTGACATATAATAAATGCAGGTTTAAAGTGCACACGCTGAGCTTTAATTTGAAGGCATTCTCATCAAAATTGGAGAATGGGTTAAGAAATTACATAAGTAATTGTCGAGTTGACTCAAAAGCTGTTCTATGGACAGGCCTGGACTTTTCTTTTGTTATTTCTACATCAACTAAGCCGGTAAAAGGTCGAGAGCTGATTCTGTGCGCGCTAGCTGCCACATCATGCAGTTTTAAGTTTAAGTCTTTGAATTAAAGCTTAAAGTCTGCACTTGAGTTTATATTGATTGTTTTATTTTTAATTCATTTTTGTGGCAGAGCTGAAATGATGAAAATTGTGTCAGTGTCCAAATATCTATGGATCTAATGGTATATATAAAACACACTATGGTGAGACAGAACATTATGGCCCCTCATAGGTTAAGTGAGTACTGGTAATCATCTTCTAACAAGGTCATATGTGAAGGTAAGGCGAGGGTCAGTGAACTGAACGTCACCGTGAGAGCTAGGCACGTCTCACCTCTCTAGAAACACCATAACATTTTGTGTGCTTTTATATTCAAAATGATTAACTTGGTCTCATAAGATCATAAGTATGGATTCCCAGAGGTCTATTTTTTCTAAATGCGTTCAGTTATTCTGCTCGGTCAGATCCCTGTGAATGGTCAATTAAGCAGGTAAAAGGTTCACTTGAAGTGTGCATTTGGAAGCTGTTGCTTGGAAACCTACATCATGCGGTCAAAGGATCTCTCCATACAAGTGAAACGGACAACTGATAGGCTTCAAAAGCAAAACAGAGTTCATCAGAGAGGTAGCAGGGACACTAGGAGTTTGGTACATTCTGAGAGAAAGAAATGGCACACCAGAGATCACAGCAATATAAAAAAGCATATTAGAGAAGTGTCAAATATTCAATTGTGCTCAAAATGATTCTTACCCTGTGTAAATATGATCATAGAAGTCTTAAAATAATTTTGCATTGTTTATCTGTTTGGTCCGTCATTTAAAATCTTCCCCAAAAGTCCAACCTTTAATTAAAGGGTAAAAAAGTGGGGGGGGGAATTTATGGAGAAATATTATTGTCTTGTCACAATGGCCACAATTATTGGTACCCCTTAGGGCTTCCCCCTAACAGTTGACCAGAAGGGTTTGGTGGACCAAGGTGTTGTTAGTCGCTTATTCACGGGACAAAAAAATCCACAGGTGAAGTCATGCAATTTGAGACTAAGAGATCGTTAACGGCTGGTTTATGGCAATACAGTATACATCAGGTGCATCCTACACTCCTTAAATAAGACTGATTATCTGAAATATGCAAGTATTAGTAACTTTACATGGCCGCTCAATCTAATGTTTACCAGATAAAAACTGTTGAAGTGTTTGTGTGGAAAGTGTGCGTTTATTGAAGAACAGATGAAGAGAAGTAATACATCTTTCTAATCTGTGAAGACTGTTTATTTGTGTGCGCTCACAATAGAAAAAACAAAAAAAACAACTAATTTTTGTGAAACGAAAGCAAACAGAATGTGCTCTCTGTCATCTCGTTCTGTGACCTCGAGTGCTTTACAGAAAATAAAACTATATCTGCAGAGAGTGAAATGTATGCTTTCAAATAAATCGATTCAAATGGAAAACAAATATTCTTTGATGGGGTAATGTATATGAAACATACAGACGCATCACTGCCGCGAAGATGACAAGTCTTTAAAGAAAGCATTACTTTATCAAAATATTAAAACACTAATGCAGCCTCCTTCACTGTTTTTCACTGACACCTTCACAACCATCACTTCTGCCGGTGTGCTGTGGCTAGTTTGTGTGTGTACTAGAAAAGAATGGAAAAGATAGAAGTTCTTGTGATTAAATTATCTCTGAAGTGTCAACGCTGATAGCCTTGTGGGCAGTGCGCTAACATTCAGCGCTGTTGCACTTTAGGCGTCTCGAGTTCGAGTCCTGGCTCGCAGACCTTTCCCGATCCCATCCCCCTCTTATCTCTCTACCTCTTCACTTCCTCAGTTCTGATCTATCCTATCTAATAAAGGCAAAAAAAAATCTCTCTAAAGTATATTCCCATTCGTGTTTGCCTTTTTTATATTTTTTTTTATTTTTATTTTTTTTGAAATCATACCAGGTTGACTGAGTACATTTAACGTAAAGACTTTTTCTGTTTTACAAAAAAACGTTTCCTGTTTTACAGGATTATAAATATGAGAAACACAAAGGCCAAATTCCCTATGTCATGTATCGCAAGGATTAAAACCACACAATATATTTATACTAGAATATAATATACTTAACAAATTTAGAAAGTGGCAGTAAGGAAAGGGCTTTGGATATCTATGTTTTTACCACCAGGGCAAAGTTGAAGTTTAGGAGGCTTTCAAGAAATATTCTCCTCACTCATCCAAGCACAAACTCCAGCATATTGAGTTGTCCGACACGACTGGGACTTCATTGGCAATGGCTTCTATGGTCAAACTTAAAATAAAAAATAACTTTTTAGCAACAAACACTGATTTAAAAAAAATAAAATACACTGATGTAATACTGTATAATGATGTATACTATCTGTAATGTCAAATGTTTTTCTGCTGGAGCTCCTGGACATCTTGTTTAGATACCTAACCTAACCCATCATCGATTCAATTAATAAAAATTAATAACTGACTGTCCGTGCTAGAAATTGGATCTTCCAACTGGACTTTGATCCACAAACAAACATTAGAACCAAAGTAACAATGGGTCACTGGGTACAAAACCAAGCTATCGCTATGACCATTTAAGTACCCTGACCTGAACCCTATATAAATGAGTGGGGTGAGCTAAAGAGGAGATATCATGGAGCTGGGAATCTAAAGGGTCTGGAAAGATCTGGATGAAGGAATGGTCTCCAAAAATTTAATAAAAGGGTGTCATTCATTGTGGCCAATTGTGGAGATTTCTCTCCCATTATGAAATATTTTTTATCCAAGGAAAGGATAGCCATTTGTAAATTTGTAAAATGAAAGATAAAAGGCGGATGTGAAGACACATCTGTACTACTGATCCTTTTGATCATATTTACAGAATAATTTTATGCGCAACTGAATATGTACTGTTACATGTGTATATTAAATAGACTCAATTCTAACCTTAATTCATTCCATTATGTTTGGCAGATAAAGGAGGTAGACTGCAAAGAGGCTCTGGACATGATTTGTAATTTAGAGTCTGAGGAAGAGGAAAAAGGAGCTCTCAGCCTTTGCACAGCGTTTTTCAAGCGCCAGCTGCTCAGTGGTGAAGCTTATTGTGCCTGGTAAGCAAGCCCCTTTCGCACTCAAAATGTTCAGTCACTACATAACCACTGCACTAACAATGTAAAAGTCATTTTGATTGTAATTCGCCTGTTACAATTAACAAAATTGTTCTTAATTTTGTTTTTACTCATTTTGTATTTTTACAGTGCAGGCATAATTATTTTGCAAGTCAATATTTTGAAAATGTGTTTCTGCCAAGCACATTTTTTTTAACCAAAGAATAGAGAGAAGTCTTAAGCTAAGAGCAAGGTCAGGGATGAACTCTTCTCGTGTGTAACCTCCTAGTGCAATGTGCAAAAACTCCCTCCTCACTAATGAAAGCTTGGAGTGAAAACCGAATTATTTCAGGGGCCTTAAACTTAATACTTTGAACAGCTTCAGTTCAACATGCTTATTTGTTGGTCAACATCAGGTCCCGGTTTCATAGACCGTGCTTAGCCTGAGCTAGGATTAGGTTATAGTTCAATTAGGACATTTAAGTAATTTTAATAAACATGCCTTAAAAACATTTCTGGTGTCCATCTAAAGACAAAAGAAAGGCACAGGCATGTTGTAAGATCAGTCGGTGCAAGCTTGTATGATCAGAATATTAAAGTGCTTAGTTATGCACACACTGTGTAATGAGTTGAGAAACACAACCTGATACTAAAGAAGTTTTATGATGTGTCTGGATGACTGTGCAAACTTACTGAATGCACCAGTGTTCCCGTTTTGATTATCAAGATACAGACATGATGTGAATAAGAGATGTATTGTGCATTGTAGACAACTTGATTGAGTTTAACGGAGGAGTTCCCTTGAGCTTGCATGAAATAAATTCTATAATTTTTTAATAAATCATGATTATCAATGTGTATTGTACATCTTACAGGGAGCTGACACTGTTTTGGAGTAAACTTCTTATACGGCTTGAATCAAAACAGGCCTTTTTGGAGCAATGCAGACTGTTCGCACGCCTCTCTGGGAGTGTGTACCATATTCTGCTCCTCATCAAAGTCATTCAGGCTGAGGTTAGAAAGGTTTTTGTTTTTATGTCAATGTGATTTGGAAATCATGGCAATGGCATTCAGGTGACAGTGACATTTTTGTTTCCTCAGGTTGAGAAAGGTGGACTTTCAGTGTGCATCGAAATGTGCATTCAAGCACTAAAAATGGGAGTCAATGATAACGAGGGCTGCAATATTTCCATCTGCAAAACAATCTCTTGTTTGCTGCCTTTAGACTTGGAAGTAAAACAGGCTTGTCAACTCACTGAGTTCCTGATAAAGCCATCGTTGGATGCTTATTATGCTGTTGAGACTCTCTTCAATGAGCCCGACCAAAAGCTTGAGCAGGATGATCCACCGATTCTAAATTCACTACGCTGTGACCTGTTGTTGGCCTTAAAGACTAAGTGGCCTTTCGATCCAGAGTTCTGGGACTGGAAAACCCTAAAACGTCAATGCCTTGCTTTGATGGGTCAGGAGGCAGCAGCGATATTATCTGACAAATTTACTGACAGTGAAGACAATGAAGTCCATGACCTTGACGAGAAATATTTTAGACATTTTACCCATAGTCCTACCTATGAACTCAGTGAGGTTGAACGAAAGAAGAAAAAGGAATCGAAGAAGATGAAAGAGAGGGGATTTGTTTCTGCTCGATTCCGCAATTGGCAAGCGTATATGCAGTATTGTGTTTTGTGTGATAAAGAGTTCCTTGGACACCGGATTGTAAAGCATGCATTGAAGCATGTCCAAGATGGGATTTTCCGTTGTCCAATATGTGCCGAGACTTTTGAAACTAGAGCAATCCTAGAGCCTCATGTGGCATCACATGTAAAACAGTCATGTAAGGAGCGCCTTGCTGCTATGGGTGTGAGCAAGAAACGTCCCAGTTCTGACACCAAGTTAACACCAGCTAGCAGTACTTCGAGCCAAGCAGATGAGCACTACATCAAAGAAGAGCACTACAGCAAAGATAGCCAAGGGATAATTTGCAATAATTTGTGTGCTTCAAACGGTAGTCCCATCACAAATGTGAAAAGTAAAGTTAAGTCGTCGTCCCCAAAACAGGGCAAACCTATTCGCGATGTTAACAACACTGAACTTTGTTCGTGCCCCGTTTCAAGCTGTCAGAAAGTTTTCAAGTACTTCAGGAACTTGGTTGCACATGTTAAGGCCCACAAAAATGAGCAGGAAGCAACAAATTTCCTTGAAACACAGAGCCAGAAGGCTGTGTGCCAATATTGTCACCGCCAGTTCGTTAATGTGACCCACCTTAATGATCACTTACAGATGCATTGCGGTGAGAAGCCATATTTTTGCATTCAGCTTGGATGTAACTGCAGCTTTTCCTCTCATGCTGAGCTTCTGATGCACAGAAAAGAACATGCTGATTTTAAGGCACAGTGTGCATATCCCAACTGTGAGAGAGTATTCAGCGAGACATACTTGCTGTATGATCATGAAGCGCAGCACTACGTGTCGTTCTCCTGCAAAAATCGTAACTGTGACAAGGTGTTCTACACCCTGTCTGAGCTAAATTTGCATCAGAAAGATCACACAAAGCAGGACCGCTCTGCTTTTGATGTGGGCTCACCTTCTCAACTGGAATTACCAGGTTCGACTTGTCCTGCCTTAGAGTTGCCTCCAAGCCAAATTAAAGAGGTTTCTCAAGAGTCTACCCCAGCAGAAGTGAAAGCCACAGCTGAAAACATAGTAAACACCGCTCACGATTCCACAGAACAGCCCAAGCACCTTGTATCAGGAACAGCTCAGTTGACGGTAAGCAAAAATGATTCCCAAACGAATGCTACTCAGCCTGAAGGAGCGAAGACATCTCATTGTCTTGGGAGAGCAAAGCAATCACATCTTGAATCATGCTATGTAAGACTGCAGCCTATTCCCATCAAGTGCAATAATCCAGTATTTTTAAATGCTCTAAACGAAGCTGACAGTGAAACTCAAACACTCCTGAAAGACAAAAAATTGTTTTCTTTTCCGCAGAGTCAGCCTGAGCCTCCAACATTGAAGTCATCTCCCTCCGTGACAAAAGCCAACAGAGAAGAAGGTCTGACTCATGTGTGTCCATTCGAAACCTGCACACGGAAATACAGCACCTCAAAAAGTTTATCGAGGCATGTCAAAAACGTTCATTCAGAGGCCTTCGATGAGTGGAAGCTGTCAAAGAAGTATAAACGGATTGCGGAAATTGCTGCAAAAAAATCATCTTCTGAGCAAGCAACCCCTAGTTCTCAGATACCGAAATGGACAAGTCGATCCAAACAAACTGAACATGCATTGATGGACTCTGTGATTCAAAGTCCTGCTTTTTCCAGTCACAATAGTATGCAGTCTCCAAGTGCCAAGTTTTGCTCTCAGCTTGAAAACACTCAAAGTGCAGCATCACCAAACCAGACAGGTCTGATGCAGTTACCAGTAACTCAGACATGGGAAGCACCCTCAATGGAAAATTTGGATTCAGGTTTTTCTGTACACGATCCTTACTGCGCAACGATTTTATCTGACAACCAACACACAAACCCATCATACCATTCTGACACAGTCTTAAATTACACATCTCCTTCACCTTACGATGACATCATCCCTCTTTCTGTGAATGCCCACACACCCTCCAGTGTGATGAACGAAGCCTCAAAATATGTGTCCAGCTCTCTTAGAGTACTACATGCACTTAACAGCGATCAGACTTGTGACTTGTCACAGGTTGAGTCCAGTGTTAATCCTGGATTCAGTCAAATGGGACAAAACCATCTCAACGATATTTCCGTCAGCACTGGTTTGCTGCAAACAGGATCTTTGTCTGAACACAATGTCAGCCTATATTTTTCAGCTTTGCCTTCCGAGGAAAGTCCCGTTTCGGTGCAGCCACTGGCAAATTCAAGCAAAGACATCAGCACTGATAGTACCGACGCGTTATTCTCATCGGATATCAAATGTATGTCGAATCTTTTAAACCCTCAATTTAAGGAATCGGGAGAAGATTTCTTTGCCGCTGACCCCCTGACTGATGAGAAAAGTCCGGAAGATATTTGTAGTCACGAACTGTCACAGGAAGGAACTGAAGGAATCACTTCAGATGACCAGAGCGCTTCTGGTTTAGGAGAAACTGGGAAATCCAAAAAAATTAAATCATCTAAGAGAACCAAATGGCCTGCCATAATACAGGACGGGAAAGTAATTTGCTGCAGGTGCTATAGAGAGTTTTCAAGCACAAAGTCACTAGGAGGTCATTTATCAAAACGTTCTCAGTGCAAACCTGTAGATGAAATTGATCTCACTGCTGATTTACCGGTGTCATTTCTTGATTTTCTGAATGATCCTGACATTTCAACAGTGCAGATGCCTCTCCCTGCGAACAACATACTTGAGCACAATCACTATGCACCATCAGAAGCAAATATCTTTAACGGAGACAATTTAACAGGTGGGCATAGCACAGAAAGCCTCCAAAACACTAATATGCCCACTCAAGAACCCTCTGAAATGCCTAACCTAGACTACAGTTTCTTCTCTCCGCCTGTAACAAACACAGGCACACAAATCAAAACTGAAGCTGAATTCACCCCTGCAAATACTGGTGAAGATGGCAAAATCATAGAGATTGAAAGGGCACTCCAGCGTCTTGATTTAGTTGACATGCTTAGTCAAGACAAACGTGTGTCTGTAAGCACTGACCTTCAAGATCTAAGCTCCGAAGTTGTCACCAGAAATGATCAGTGTCCCCCAATAAAAGAACCTGCACAGAAGGAGCAGAAATGCGTTTTAAAGCCCTTTAGATGTAAAGAAGGCTGTGTTTATGGGGCAATGACAAAAGAAGCTTTATTTAAACACCTTAGCCGTGTGCATGATTACAGTGAAGAAAAGATCAATGAAATGAAGAAAAACCCAGACAAATTTGCACCTTACAACTGTCATCTATGCTCGAAGACATTTACCAGAACCACAGGCCTTAAAATTCACTACAAAAATGTCCACCATTTTTCAAAAGAGGAAATGTCTGGCTTGAAAATCGGTCTTGGTTATAGAAAGATCAGAAAATCAAAAGAAAATGCCCACACCAGTCTCGCCATCGGCCAGGGAAAAGACTCCCTTTCAGAACAGCCTCAATCCCAAATTAGTACAAATTTGACAGTTCCCTCTGTCGATTCCAATGTTAAACGAAAAGCCAGCATCAATGCCAAAAGAAAAAATAAATGCCCCACTAAAAAATCCCTTACGCTCGCCAGCGCTGACACCTCCAGGACTGTGGAAGCTTCACAGAAAAATGTAGTAAATCTTGTTACAAATATAAAACTAGAAAGCGCCTCTCTGACCGAAGAGATTGAGTTAAATGTGCCAGGTGTCTTTGCAGCGCAGGAGCTGAGTGGTGCAAGTCCGTATCTCTTTGACGCAATTAATGCTCCAGAAAAAAGAACAGCATATGCAACTCAACAATCTCACAAAGAAATTGGGACGAATATTGAGGCAAATTCAAATGTGATGGTTGATCTTAAAGAGAAAGCTAAAATGCCAGTAGACCAGATCAGTTTTGGGGATTCAAGTGATGCTCAAAAGATGTACCGCCCGTATAGATGCGTGCACGAAGGATGCGTGGCTGCCTTTTCAATCCAGCAAAATCTTATTCTCCATTATAGGGCTATGCATCAGTCAGAATGTGATGACAAAAACAGCGCTAAAGAAACTGAAGGAGTTGTCCAAGTGCAGGAATACAGATGCCAAGTCAAGCAATGCTCTAAGGTAGTGCCGAAAGTTACCAGTTTGCTGAAACACTATCTTCTACTCCACAGATGCACGTTGGACAAGGCAAGTGCATTGTTATCCGGTGTTGAGGTGGGCACGTTTCAGTGTGACCAGTCAAAATGTTCTGCTCACTTCACATGTCATTTGAAGTACATTGATCATATCAAAAATGATCACAAAGCAATAAAGGTTTCAGCAGATGGAGACTTCGAGAGCGTGGACCTCACATTCAGATGTCAGTTTGAAGGTTGTGACCGGGTATATACGACCAAGTCGAACCTTCTCCGACACCTCATGAAGAAACATGATGCCACTTTTGAAACTATGAAAGAGAAGCAAGCAAATGGGGTTAGGGACGATGTTCAGGCAAAAAAGTTAAGCGCAGGTTCTAACAATGGAAAAGAGAATATTGCAAATAACAACATTAAAATGAAGAAGAAGAATTCAAAAAAGAAAGAGGACAAGGCCCAGAACCATTGGGTGACGTTAGAAAAGCCAGCTCTTAAATCCACCGATGAAGCATCTGCCTTGTGCAGTGAAAGACTTCCTTTACAGTACCCGTGCATGATTGAGAGTTGCGATTCAGTAATGAGTGCTGAGCACAGTATAATAAAACATTACACCACTCACGGTCTCACTGAACGGTACATTGAGGATCGGAGAAGCCAGTTCATATTTTGCAAGAAAAGCAACGAGACGCCCAAAGCAGATAATGGCTCAAAAAATGTTGAGGTTGCAGAAACGGTCTTGGATGGAGGTCAAACGGAGGATTCAAAGGTCAGCTCTCAAGATGTAAGCTCAGAGCCTGCCACGGAGGTCACAGCTAATGAAGGTTTCGCTTCCACAACCATGCCGGTAATCAAACGGAAAAGGGGTCGTCCACGAAAGTCGGAATGTAGAAACAAAATCAGTGTGGAGAGAAAACAGAGTCTTCGGAACTGCTCTGCTGAGCATGTTAAATGTCTGCTGAAAGTCTCAGGATCCATACTGAACTCGTCAAACTCTCAAGGGAACCATGTCGAAAATGAAGTTGCACTAAAACTTTACAGCCCTTCAGAGTTTGAGACATCCGTCCTGAAGTTCAGTGAAGACTCTCTGTCCAATCCATCAAAACGACAGCGAACATTTCAACCGATCATCCCAGAGAGAGGTCAAGTCCAGTGCATTGTTAATTTCAGAAATCCACTAAAGATTGAGACTGTGAAGAATGTTAAAATTGTTATGTATGAAAACCTATCCACTTCTTCTGAACTTCTGTTAAGGCAACTTCAAGATATGCAGCCTATGGTTATCCTGACAAAGGGGCTGCAGAGTTGATGGTTATATATATTAATCAAGGCCTTGTTCTCAGGACCACATACTGTGTCACATGCTGCTGACAGGTACATCCAGTTACACTCTTGCATTTATAGTAGTTACAACACCTTGTTTGTTAATGGATTTTGTTTAGTGCTTTAAAAGAAGAAGAAAAGAGGGAAAAAAAAAAAAACAATTTTGTACAATATTTAACATTTTGATGTACCATTATTATGGTTGTGTTAAAATACCATTTTGTATTTCTCTGATAAAAATTAGATGAAAGCATTTTTAAAAATGTACAATTTTATGTAGGATTTAAAAAAGTTATGATATATCCCTGTGGGATTGTATTCTCTTTTTGTTTCTTTTTTGCTGTTGTTGTTGTTTTTGAAAGTATTTATTTTTTAACTTAACGTTAGCGTGTCAATGTACTCGTCTTCCACCTAACATTCAATTTAAGTAAACTGAATGCTCAGTGTAAATTGTGGCATCCACATGACTACTTGGTGTCGGATTGTGGTGTTTGCAGTTCTGAGGTTCTTTTCACCAGAATTAACTAATGAGGTGAAATATTTCAGTGTGAACATTCAATATAGCACAGAAATGAAGGACAAAGTACAGACTAAGGAGGGGGGAAATAAAGATATTAAAACAATTCACAAGTGCACGTTTTTTGTGTGTGTAATTTCACAATAAAAAATGTGCTCTAAAGATCAATCAAGACACAAATCAAACGTTTGTTGGCAAAGTGGTGGGTTGAGGATCAGCCACTCTGAAAAGACTAAATGATTAATATACGTTTGCTTTGAAGTGAACTTTGTTACATCAGCATAAACTAACCCAATGCTTTCCAAACAAATCATGATGAAGATCTGATCTTTTTTCTATGGAGGCACGTTTCTGCCAATGAATATAAAAGGTTATTGCGTTTTGTTTTGTTCTTTTATTCAATCTCTCACAATTCTGGGCTAAAGTCGGGAGATGGCTATGTACTTTTTCCGTTTGCATCATTTTAACCCAAAACGTTATAGAATGCAGCTTTAAAGGAATGATGAAAATTCATAATTTATTTCCCGTCAAGTAGTTCCAAACCTGCATGAATTTCTTTGTTCTCCTGAACACAAAGGAAGATATTTTAAAAGAAGTTTGTAACAAGGTATTTTTTCCCCTACTATAGAATGAATGCATGACAACAGAGAGTCGGGACTTATACTGGGGTGTAAGGACCTGCTGGCCTTACATGGTCTTTTTCCTCACCAAGCTACTGTAGAGATAAACATTTTCTTGTCTCCCAGTCGCTAACCTGATTTTACCAAGTGCAACATGTCAACATTGTGATTAACCAATCAGATTTGAAGAAGTGTTTAAGTTTAGGCTTACAGTCAGGGTTTGGTGCTTGTACATCAGTGTCAGCCATCTATCATTTCCTCTGATATTACTCATGGGTAGGGTTAGGTTTAGGTGTAGAGATATGGTCAACGCTATATGTTTTCAGATCATACAGTTTCTTCTTTAAAATGGCCATTTACAGCATGCATCTTCATTGATTGACACATCTTCACAAAACGATCAAATGTTTTCTATTTCACATCTTTTACAGTTAAACGTATTTGCTTTGACTTGTTCTGTTTTATCTTTTTTTAATCCTGTAAATTTCTGCATGTCTGTTTATACTTCGCTGCATACATTCACCCCCATACGTTGTACCATTAGGGCTTTAATTATTTTTCTTGCTTTTTATATAGGGCCATTTTGTGTTGAATCGACCTAATTTAAGAAACTTCCCTGGTTTACATTTTTGATTTTGTCTTATTTATGTCATATTCTTTTTTGGATTACATTTCATTTCAAATTTCGCCATGATCTTCTTTAGATTTAATGTTTGTTTTTTAAATGTGATGGTATTATCTTCTTCTTCAACAACAACATGAAGAAAAGGGACAGCTGTATCTTGTTGCAGCTCAATACAGTTCAAACCACTGTTGCAACATTCTCCGTTTTTCAGATAAATCACTCACATTCTGCAGAAGGGGTTAAAGGATCGTCCGTTTTTCAATTAACTTCAGCAGCTTTACTGTGGAAAATAATGTTCTAGTGATGTAGCCTAAACAAAAATGAGTTCTGCTTTGAGGCAGCCCTAAAGAGACATACTAAGCAATCTTTACTTACAGTTAATTCATTGCTGATTTAGTTGATTTAGCCGTTATCCAGCTCAGTTTAGTTTTCATGCATGTCTTTGAATCAAGTTGATAATCTTCCCCGATATTAAATGTTCCCGTATATATGCAAACCAAAAGGTGCTAATAAGGAACATAATAGCATAATTTAGCATAATATTTTCACAGTATGTGTACAGTACGGATACAGTATGTTGTTGTTGTTTTTTTGCATATTTTGGACACTGTCATAAAATCTGCTTTGAACGTGTTCCAGGATCATTTCTGCATTTATGGGAATTTATTACATTCCAAAGGTTGCAATTTAACTTTTAATTTGTAATCCACCCAAATAATTATTCCAGTAATACTCCCAACAATTATTCTAAACATGCAATATGACTTTAAGCATATCCGATATGCCAAGGACAATAGCTGTGCAAACTTCAAGGTTTTTCTTTTTAGTGTTGATTTAACCTGCTCTTAGACAAAGCATTGTGTGTCGTGCTCTCTCTTATCTTCCTTATCTTTTAAATGTTGTTAACAAAGCATTCCTACACAACCATAATCAAAAAATGGATCTTATCATTGCTTTGTCATCAGAAAATGTCTATCACTCTCTTGTCGCCAATCTGTTACAGCTTGTGCGTGTATAGGCCTATAATTATTGTATTTATATATACACTGCTCAACAAAATAAAGGGAACACTTAAACAACACAATGTAACTCCAAGTCAGTCACACTTCTGTGAAATCATACTGCCCTCTTAGCAAGCAACACTGATTGACAATCAATGTCACAGGCTGTTGTGCAAATGGAAGAGACAACAGGACCCCCAATAAAGGAGTGCTTCTGCGGGTGGTTATCATAGACCACTTCTCAGTTACTTTGCTTTCTGGCTGATGTTTCGATCACTTTTGAATGCTGACGGTGCTTTCACTCTAGTGGTAGCATGAGACGGAGTCTAATTGAGCACATCTGGGACATTGTGTCTCACTCCATCCACCAACGCCAGGTTGCACCACAGACTGTCCAGGAGTTGGCGGATGCTTTAGTCCAGGTCTGGGAGGAGATCCCTCAGAAGGACATCCTCCACCTCATCAGGAGCAGAATAGAGTTTAAAGGACATTACATCAATGTCTCAACAGGATCAACCTGTAGTGTTTTTCACTTCTATTTTGAGCGTGACTCCAAAGCCAGAGCTCCATGTTATACACACAGACACACATAAGCTGCAAAATATTTTTTTTAAAGAATCCTCTTCTGCGCACCAATCCTGTGTTTACTGGATTCACAGTAAGGCAAAAAAGTACAGTTTTACAATGTAAAAATGAGATTTTTTTTTTTTACAATACTTCTTGTGTTTACAACACAACTGTTACTGTTTGGTCACTTTTGACAATTTAATGCATCCCTGGTAAATAAAAGCAATGGACAAATCTTACACCTTTCTCAAAGCTACCTAAAACATACTGATAGATTGATAGATAGATTAAAGGAAACAAAAGGAAAGCATTTAATCAGACATTGTTACATGAACAGCCTAAATCTCTTTATACTGATATGACATCTGAAGAAAAGAGGACAAACGTGATCTTCTAAACAGAGCAGAAAAAGCGTTATTAGTGAATTTTTCCCTTACAGTAATAAGAAAGGAATCCGTAAAGGAAGTCAGATCTGCATTTGTGAATCAGCTGACCACTCCTCCCATTTCCAAACCATCAATACGTACCACAGTGGAATGGTCTTAATTCAAGGGAATGAAGCTAGTCTCCAAGCTTTCGAAAACTATAAAAAAACTTTTAAAGCAGACAGCTGAGAAAGAAACACCTTGCAGTGCTAATGAAGAATCTGAAGATGAGAATGAACTGCTGCCCTACTCTCCAGTCAGCACATCTCCGGTCCCATCTGATGAACTGATGACTGAGCAGGCCACACAAGTGCTCAGGTATCTGCAATGGCTTCCTGAGAAAATGGCTCTTCTAGAGATGGAGGTGTCAGAATTAAAGCAGCTAATCCTGAGCCGCCCGGATGAACTTACCATCGACAGTCTTAAGGCTGAAATTAAAGATTTGTTCAACACCAACATGAAACTTAAGCTTGAAATGACAAAAATGAAAGAAGACTCAATTCAGAGAGAAAGACAGTTAAAAGAAAAGTCACCTAGACTTCAATTCACATGCATCCTTCATGTTCACAGAAACACACCTAATGACGCCTGCAGAGCAGAGCTAGGCCGTCTGCCTTTAAGTCTAACCATCAAAAAAAGAGTTTTAAACTTCTGGATCCACTTAAACTCTATTTCTGAAGATTCTCTTCATTTTAAAGCACTTAAAAAAGCCGCCTCTGTCTAATGGTGTCACATCTGACTAACCAAACACTCAATATCTGAAAAACAGGAGACATACATACAGCATTGGAAAGAACAAACCAAAGAACACACAGACATTTACTGACCACCAGCTGGCCATAGAAAGAGGAAGGCATAAAGACATGGTTACCAGAAGAAGAGAGAATCTGTTCTGAGATCAGTTAAAACAGAACACTTCCTCCTCCATTGTGACAAATGTCTTTAACAGACTCAGTGTACAGTCAAATACAGCAGATTTATAAATGCCATAAACAAAGAAATAAACGATGAACACACTGCATTATTAGTACCATTAATGTTCATACAGTTATGTGTATATGTGGATGGTTGTTTCTGTTAATTTTGGATGTATATTGTATGTGTATTTGTCCTTTTATTCTGATATGTACAATGCTTTGGCAATATGTAAGCCATGCCAATAAAGCGAATTGAAACACTGAATGTATTTCTAGCGCTCGTGTTACTGCCTCCGTCCGTACTATGCTCGTTTGTTGTATTCCTCGTCTCTGGCTCTTGTTTGTTGATTGGCGCAGCCAGCAGCACATCATTGACGTATTGCGCACTCGATGATGTTCAGACACGCGGGGGCGGGTTCAGTTCATCACGTCAGACGGACTCAGAGCTCGAGACAGAAGCGGAGGAAGAGAGGAACACGTGCTCTCTGTTAACTGTGCGAACTGCTGTAAAGTTACACCGCTCTTTTTTCACTTTAAACTTGCAACGCATTTAAAATCTTACGATGCCAGCTCGAAACATCTGCGGGAAAACCATCTCAGCGTAAGCTTCTTTCTTTAACAAGTTTTTTTTTCCTTCATGTCACGTTGATAAAGCTTTGAAACGATTTGTTATTTACCTGAAGTTGTTTGAAGTTGAGCGCGGGTTTATTCCACAGCATGTGTGATTGTTGCAATGTTTTTTGGGCACATTGAACTCTGAGACATTGACTGGGGATTTTCATTGATCGCATTTATCGATGTTAAACTTTAAAAGACTCTTATGCAACCTGTGCAAAAGTGTTTTTTGTATAACGTTAGGCTAATATATTCAAGGAGACCAAACATCACATGATCTCCAACTGACTCTTATTACTTATGAATGGCAGTCATTTAGTTACTTGCAGTGCGCTCAAGAGTAACTTTATGCATCTAAAATGTGTCTTTATTTGTCCTATGGCTATTCTGATATGTAGTATTTCTCAGAGAGTCCATCACACAGCTGTGTACTAAGAAAACCCTGTCCAATTCTTATTGTGGATTTCCAATCATAATTCGCAAGTGTGAATGAAACAAGATCACATAAAATGGCTTCGTAGACATCTCAAGCCTCATTAATACTGTGTGGTTTGAAGTCATGTGTATTAATGACATTCCTGGATATCTGTTTTAGCCTGACCACTTCCATCGGACTTTCTCACGCCATGTAAACGTGTCAGATGTTGTCATTTTTTTTAAATAAGCTTGAAAGACTTTGCAGACAAATAAGTACAAGTCAAGCAGAAAATGACGTTATACTGCTTGTGTGCATACCTCTTTGAGTTTTGAGGCCGGCATGGAATAAATCAGTGCTGCTACCTCCTAAACCTAAAAATAATCCAGTGTGATGGCAACATGTTGAAGGTAACTCATTCATAAAGGCAGCCGTTTGCCTTATTTCATTAATCTCATGAGAATATTTACGCAGGTGCATCATTCAAAATCAATTAAATGAGGCAAATATTGCCTGTTAACTGAAAAGTTTGAATTTATCACTACTGTGAACTAACCACACAATATAAAGAATATTAAAAGCTTTTTACGACAAAACAAAACAAAATTCTTTAATATCTTTATCAACAAATTCCAAAAATTAGAAGGTTTTTTTTTTAAATTTTCTTTTAAAATGAGCCTTTTTATCAGCCTCCTATGCTTCTGGTTATTTTATTTGAAGTGATCGTTTTGGAGTGGTGTCTGAATTAATCACAGCTAATCACCTCTTTCCTACCTGCTGTAAATACTCCCTCTTCCCTCTGTTCCACATCTCACTTTTTTGCATCCCTCCCCTTCTCCTCCATTCAGCTCCATCCTCTCCCCTGGGGGGCATCGAGAGTAGGGCTCAGGCCTCTAGGGTTCGGAGCCTGCTGTTCTCCCGGCTCGCTTCCCGGACAGTTGCCAAATTTGCTTTAATTTTACTTGCTAAAATTTCCCTAGCATTAATGAGAAAGCGTGAACTCATGAACTGCATAGAAAAGCACCTATACATTGCCATTAGAGTAAAATAACCGAACCTGAAGATAGAAGGGTGATAAACAATCCTCGTTTTAGAAAAAAAATTTAAGATGGCATTTAGAGTCTTTTGCGTCTGAACTCTTCATGGGTAGGTCCTAGGCCATTGAGTGATTTATAAACAAATAAAAGTACTTTAAAATCACAGGAAGCCAGTTTAAGGACCTGAGGACTTGTGTGATATGCTCAGATTTTCTGGCTCAAGTCAGAATCCGGGCAGCAGTGTTCTGGACGAGCTGCAGCTGTCTAATGCTGAGTTCAGACTGCACGATTTTAGCCCCAATTTTGACTCGCCAACAGGTTTAAGAAATCACAGACAAACGCCTGAAATCACAGGCAAATCAGTGTTCATTCACACAGTGTGAACGATCAAAGACACGGTCTGAGAGAATTGCCGACGCCTGTGAGATATTTGGCCAGACCTGTCGGTGAAATGTGTTCTGACTGAGTAACATCGGCGATTACTTGCAGCCAATGAGAAAGTCCTCCTGGTATCACACCATGCTCTTTAAACTCTGCTTTGATACACACTTGTGCTGCACAATTAATCATATCCCAATCGCGATGTCACTGTGGCACACACTGTGCTTTGATTTATGTCATTTTTCTACACCTGCTACGCGCTTCTGGTGCGCCCCTGTGTGAAAGCTCTCATCCGTTAAAATGGGCGCCAGAAAAAATACGCGCTACTTACGCCCTGCATTTTCCTTGACAACAAGCAAGTTGAGACAAACCACTTATATATCGTATCCCAATTTTGACCTTAATAATCGCAATCGCACATTTTTCCTAAATCGTGCAGCCCTAATGCACACCAAACCTCCTTGTGATGTCATACTGAACGTGGATGTGCCATCCTGAAGGATGTACTGTATGTGTAAGTCGGGGTAGCCTAATTTTCTCACACCATGACTTTCTCAACTCATTTGGAATCCTTGTGTTTCTCCAGTCAGGTAAGAGGGAGACTGAAGGAAGAGGTGGAAAGCATGAGAGTGACTCATCCCAATTTCAAACCAGGCCTTGTGGTGTTACAGGTTAGTGGTAACTTGTCTGTGAATGTGAATATGTACTGTATATATATGTACTATATAGATTAATCAATAAAGAAACCAAAGTTATTTGGTCAAGAACAAGAAGGGCTCATATGATGGTTCTTAAAAGAACATTATTTTGTGTATTTGATGTAATGCAATGTGTTTATGCAGTGTAAGGTGCAAAAAACACATTGGGTCTCATTCACTAAACATGCATGCGCACAAATTTTTACGTAAAATATGTATAAGGGTGTTTTCAAAACTAAATCATGATTCATCAAAAACCTTTTCATTTACAATCAAATTACAATTTATTCCAAATGTATGAAGAAATTCAAGATCATCTTGCACCACTCATATGCAATAATCATGTATGCCTGGGGCATTATATACATGTATAAAGAACCCTACAAATACAAACCCGATTTCAAAAAGTTGGAATCTACTTTTTTATTGTGAATAAAAAAGGAATGCAATAATTTACAAATCTCATAAACTCTTATTTTATTTTCAATAGAATATAGATAACATATCAAATGCTGAAAGTGAGACATTTTGAAATTTCAGGCCAAATATTGGCTCATTTTGATTTTAAGACTGCTACACATTCCAAGTTGGGACAGGTAACAATAAGAGGCTGGAAAAGTCAAATGTACATATTAGGAACAGCCGGAGGACCAATTTTCCACTTATAAGGTCATTTGGCAACATGATGGGGAATTAAAAGAGCCTCTCAGAGTGGCAGTGTTTCTTAGATGGGTCAGAGAATCACCAATTTCCCCAATGCTGTGCCAAAAAATAGTGGAGCAGGAGTTTCTCAGCCCACTCTGAGGGGGGGCATGTTTAAACGAGCGTTTTTTTCAGGGGAGTGGACAAATCAGAGCCTAACTTTTATAAAATAATATCTTTGGTTTTGAAGCTTTAATCCTTGCACCTTTTAGGGAACTTATTTTTTATGAAATGTGTTTTAAACGTTGCTTGAATGTTGATGCTTTGTTCCAGGTGGGAGACCGAGAGGACTCAAACTTGTACATCAGCATGAAGCTAAAGGCAGCTGCTGAGGTAAAACCACATCCAGTGCTGCTAAATTATAATACTTCATTCATGCACAAAAAGTTCCTAGTTTTTTACATTAAAATGTACATTGACTAGGGGTGAAATCATTGAAATCACGGTTCGGTTCGATACGATACAGTAGAATCACGGTTGGGTATGTAATAAAAAAGGAGAATTTCTTAGAATTTTTTTTTTTTTTTTCACATTTTCATATATTAAAACTAACATCATATGACCTTGTCCCCCCGCCCAATTTATTTTACTTTGAACAACAATGGAGCTATACTTCACATATCTTCTGGGGTTTCTTCTTAGCAGCAAATAAAGAAGTGTTTTGGAAAAGTCAGCCTTGGATGGTATTTATTGATGAATTAAAACTTAATAAAAAGTAGATTTGAGCCATTTCAAATCGCGCCATCCACTGACATCCAGGGCACCGTTTCTTCCTGCGGGACAATCCGCTTAAGGGGAGACGACAGGGGAGAGACCCACTATTTAATTTTGTGGCGTATGTGTCACCAAAGGCTTAGGGGCTGTTCACATGCAGCGTGTTTTGCGCACGCAAGCTCTTTATTTTCAACAGAGACGCGCAGTTTAAAATCCAAAGCAGTAATGATTTTGTAACTGACAGCACTTTCATGGTTGCCTAGTAACAGCAGACGCGTGAGAGCCGAAGCTCTTTGAAATCGTTGGAGGAAGCGACGCGCCTCGCGATTTCCACTCATTTTTAGATGCTTTGTGAACTTATGTTACATTTAATGCTAAAGTATGGTTAACACCACTACAAACATTATTTTCGTGTGTTGGAGCAGAAAGATGCAGCTCTGGTTAAACAGCTGGATGTTGGGTTGAAATGGCAATGGGAAATGCCTAACGTTACCTGAATGCCGCGGGGATCGATTGTAATGTGTGTGTTTCTGGTTCTCATCTGTTTGGGAGTGGGAGAAGCAGACGCAGGTTCCCCGTCCCGTCGTGTGCTGTCTTGTTGAGCATAGCACTGAAAACATTCTATTTTACACAGTTTATTCTTTTTTTTTTTTTTTTTTTATCCTGAATCATTCGGTTCATATGCATACCGAACCGAAAGCCTCATACCGAACGGTTCAATACGATTACACTTATCGTTACATCCCTAACTTTGACACAGCGTATTCAATCTTGAGAGTGGTTTTAATGTGAAAATCTTACCAACATTTCAAATGCAATTTGTTCTCAAAGAGAACCCTTTAATGATTATTACTGTCTTGATTATTTAGATCGGGATCAGTGCTGTACATATGAAGCTTCCACGGACTGCAACTGAAAATGATGTAGGAGTCATTAACTGTTAATCCATGATTTATGTTTGCTATTAACGGCTGTTTTAGATTTTGCTGTTTATAATTAACTTCATATTCTGAAGGTTATGTGCAGTGTAATGGAAGTAAACGAGGACTCCAAAATTCATGGGCTCATAGTCCAGCTGCCCCTGGACTCTGTCCACACTATTAATACAGAAAGGATCATCAACAGTGTGGCTCCAGAGAAAGATGTGGATGGGTACAGAAAAGAATGATTCACTCTTGAACAACATGATTTAACAGTAGTTTGACATAAATTTCAACAGACTGTTATGTTATGTTTCAATTATTAAAGAAAGTCTGTTCTTTGCTTGCTTCAGATTGACGAGTATAAACGCTGGGAAACTGGCACGTGGTGATCTTGGGGACTGTTTTATCCCATGTACTCCTAATGGATGTATGGAGCTCATAAAACAAACCGGTAAGACAAACACCTCAAGACTTGAGACGGGGAATCGATTTGATTTGTGTTTGTGAGTGAGAGAAGTTATTTTACAGTTTTCACTCTGTATGTGTCATCAACTGACGTAAGTTCGGGGACCAACTTAAGTTTAGGTATGGGGTAGAATTAAGGGATCTAAAATATGGTCATGCAAAATAAAGTTTTTAGGAGTATTGAACAGTCCATGGGCATTTTCCATATCAAAGTGATGATCATTATCCCCTTGTTAGTGGAGACTTGAGTAAGCAGAGCATGTGCTGTCGTTATGTAGGCTTTACATTTAATCGATCAAAGCGTGTACAGAGTGACGTGTTCAGTGTATGAGAGAGTAAACAGGAATAGCATGTGTAGTGGCTGACTCCCAGTGCCCTCTCGAATACGGTAGGGGACCGCTGTTAGCCTACTTCTAATGAAATTTCAAGTTAAATACCCTTCACGAATAACATGTAGGCTGTGTATCTGATTAAATAAAGCAGTGATTGAAGTCATAAAATAATGGATTTATTTTTTTTTTTTTTTACATGATAAAAACAAACATGACACTTGTAAATTAAATAACTTTATATATACTGCTTAGTATATATAAAGTTTATACAACTCTTTTGCTTAAATCAACGAATGTTAAACCAAAAAATGTTAACACCGGTTTGCGATTGATATATAGTTTATTTATAGTTATTTTTAAAGCTTCAAAGTACTTTCAAAAAACCCTCATTATTGTTTATTTAATTAAGTTCTTGTTAAAAACTAACCAAAAACATAATTTCTGAACAGGAGAGACTTTGTGTTGTTTCCAGATGAAAGGAAATTTATATCGGAAAAATATCAACGTCAGTATTAGCCAAAATGAGTTGAAAAATATCAGCATATTGGATATCGGCAAAATTCCAATATCATGCATCCCTATGGCAGATGCTTTTTTTTATTGGAACCATTGATCTTAATATAAATAACCTTTAGAATTCATTTATGTATTTCAGATGGTGATTATACATGATTTGCATTTCTACTATGTCTTGTTTAGGTGTGTCACTGGCAGGAAAAAGAGCTGTGGTAATTGGCCGCAGTAAGATTGTTGGTGCACCAATGCACGACCTTCTGCTTTGGAATCATGCAACAGTACTGACCTGTCATTCAAAGACTGCAGACTTGGCTTCTGAGGTACAAGCATTGTTTACACAAATGTTCTGCAAAATATGTCATCTTGAGCTAGAAATGTTATTTCAAATCGCAAATGGACAGGTTTCAATGTGTAAACATGATGTCCACAGTTCAGAATACTAAATGTGAAATTTATTAAATAAGTCAGATTGTTGTTTGTGACTATAATTTCTTATTTTTCTTCTCTGACAAAGCCTAAACTGCTATGGTGTGTTCACAATAAATGCGAATGTAATTATTAACGAGTTGGTCACATACTAAGCCAATGAAAAGGTGCGAATAGAGGCGAATGGCGTAAAATGCGCAATATTACAATATTTGCCTCAATTGCATCTTCTGCGCGAGTTCAAAATTTTTTACTTTAGCGGGAAATTCGCATTATGTGTTCTCATACAAGTCAATCAGTGAAGAGCTGCAAATGAATCGCCCATGAAACTGAACGGGATGTTGCGTAGTTTGTTAGTGATCTACGGCTCTGTGTATTAACCGGCACTCAAACAGATGATGGAGATGTACCGTTAATCAAAAAAATTGCCTTTACTGATGAGTTGCGCATAAGTATATTGATGAATACATTGCCAAGCCCTAATCGTAGCCATCCGGTGTATAGAAAATTGGGTAAAATATATCACACCGTAATGCAGGATCAATAAACGTTACTCATCCACCTCTGGTAAACATCCCACGACTAAATCTTGAGTGAGTGACGCAGTGCACATTCGCTTTGTGTTTGGTGTGAACACAACCGTGAAACTTGGTGAGATGTGTGCTACTGATGTTTGATACTCGTGTCTGTTATAGTTGTGTACTGTACTGTACTTGTGTTGTAGGTGGGAAAGGCAGACATATTGGTGACTGGCATTGGTAAACCAGAGATGGTTCGTGGAGAGTGGCTGAAGGATGGTGCCATTGTCATTGACTGTGGTATTAACACCATCACAGGTATGTAGGTGTCACAGAGGTACTCTAAATGCAGTTTTACAGTAGGAGTATATCATGTCTTCAACTTAGTTTACAAAGAATAAAATTAAAGGTTAAATGTTTCCTGCAGTTGGTCTCAATCGAATTAGTGATGTCAGAAGAATGAATACAAAGCTTTCAGTGTAGTATACACAATGATATGAAATGGCATGCTCACAAGGCTTTGAAACAAATAATGCATGTGTGCTACATTGCTTTGCTATTAAAAGTCTCATGCCACGAGAGCTCGTCACACCCCTACTAAGCAGTAATTAGGAGTTTATCGAAGCAATAGTTGTAGTTTATCAATAGCTAGAATTTATTCTTAAAATAAAGTGCGACCGTAGTAATAACTACTAGTAAGTGTTACCCTATTTTCTTGTTAAATGCTTCTTTAAAGCACTTTTAATTATCACTGTGTATGAAATGTGCTATGTAACTAAACTTGCCTCCTGGGCATGTCATGTCTTTATTGAACTCATCTCATTTGTGTTGGCATTACTTGTCTGGATGAGCCACAACCGCTTTATCATTTTGTGATAAGTTTGAGTTATTCATCAGTTACTGTGTTCACTGTTCTTTAGAGAAGTCCCCTAGGTCCAGCACATTCTTTGATTTCCCAGCATGTTGTTCATATTTTGAAACCTTAAAAATGGATGTTCAATAAAAACATGAGGGATCAAATCATATAGATTTCAGACAGGAAGGATTGTCTAAACGTACACTAGTAATTCAGGTGAACCTGTAAAATCCATTCACCAGAAACTTTCAGTCACTTAAATTTTTATCTCAGACAGCAGCAGGCCAAGTGGGAAGAGAATTGTTGGAGATGTTCACTATGACTCCGCTAAAGAGAAGGCTGCATTTATCACACCTGTACCTGGAGGAGTCGGTCCAATGACTGTAGCCATGCTCATGCAGGTACTTTATTCCGGTTTCTAATGGAAGTGACACTTATTGTTCTTGTTTTTGTTTTTTTTTATACTTTCTCCTTTCATTTAAGTTTTACTCTGTACCTGGAATGTGTTGGCCAGCACATATATTTCTACTTCATAAACTAAATTCTGTGAACAAAAATATGACCTTTAGCATTTAGAAGTTACAGCCATTTTGTGCAAAATATCTCCATTTTCAGGGGCTCAACAGTATTTGGACATTTGACTAAGAAGAGGTTAATTGACCAGGTGCTGTATTCCCTCACTACTTCAAGACAAATTAAGCAGATAGATCTTGAGTTGATATGAGAGATCAAATTGGCATTTGGAAGCGGTTTGATTGGTGCTACCACTGTGAAGTCCAAAGAGATCTTAATGAAAGTGAAGGAGGCCATCATTAAACTTAAAAAAACAACATAAATCTAAAATACAGTTTAGTATGGCCAGATCAACAGTTGGCTAAATTCTCAACAGCATCAACGGACTGGAAGATCTAAAGTGGATGATCACTGAATCCTTTGCTTAGTATGGAAGAAACAATGCTTTTCAGTTACCAAAGACAAGACTGAAGGCAGAAAGACCCACAAACAAGACGCTACTCAAAGTGGCTTCAGTAAAGACCTGGCAAAGCATCTCCAGAGAGGAAACTCAGAATTTGGTGAGGTCCAACCCATGGGCTCCAGACTACTGGCAGACATTGACTGCAAAGGATTTTCATCGAAGTGTTAAAACTGAGCGTTATATTTCCATTAGTCAGTTAGTCAAAATTGAGCCCCTGAAAATGGAGGTACTTATGCTTAAAATGGCAGTAACTCTGAAAAGGTAAATGTCATTTATGTGGAACCTCTTAAAATAATCCTTAAATCCATTGTAGCGGAGTATAAAGGCAAAAGCAAAAAAACTATATATATATATATATATATATATATATATATATATACACACACACACACACTCACACATATATATATATATATATATATATATGCTTAATAATATACTTTTCTTTTCTCAGAACACAATTCTGAGTGCTAAGCATTTCCTTCAAGCACAAGAACCTGGGAAGTGGAACATAAATTACACCACACTCAACCTTCAACGGCCTGTTCCAAGGTTAGATTGATTTATTTTTTTGTTAACTTTAAGCTATGCAAAAGATTAAAAAACAAACTATTTTAACCACAGCCAATGTGGTTTAGTGAGTGTGATGTTCTAATGTTAGTTCACAGTCACAATGCAAGTCAAGCTAAAAAAAAAAAGTGTTCTAAAACAATAGTTCCTAGCAATTAGTTGCATGCCCTCAGCAGACTTAGATTACATAAATTGTTTTGCCATGGATTATTTTCAGTTATGAACAATTCCTTGAATTAAACAGCTGTTTCAATAGTATAATTTTTGTTCTTGCCATTGTAATAGCTTGTTTGTTCATTTTTCATCATGCAGTGATGTCACTATCTCTCGGTCCTGTGTGCCTAAACCCATTGAATGCCTTGCTAAGGAAATTGGTCTTTTCTCGGATGAGGTGGAGCTCTATGGCAGGACCAAAGCCAAAGTCCAACTGAAAACGGGTGATCGACTACAGACTCAACCTGACGGCAAATATGTGGTTGTGACTGGGTATTTTTTTTCCTTCCTTCCTTTTTTTTTCGGAGACAGAAAAAAATCCCTTTTTCTGTCTCTGTTAATTTTTTCATCTATATGAAATAAAACAGTGACACCTTGTAAGCTAGTCATACTAATGCTAAGCAACATTTTGTTTAATGTAGAATCACTCCAACTCCTCTGGGGGAAGGAAAGAGTACAACTACAATAGGGTTGGTTCAAGCACTTGGGGCTCATCTGAAGCTTAATGCGTTTGCATGTGTGCGCCAACCATCACAAGGTCCAACATTTGGCATCAAAGGTAAGTAATGCTGATAAGACAATAGTAATAAATAGATGTATATTATCAAACGATATGCAAAAATGTTTGGTGTAACAACTTGGTTTACTAAACTTGTGCAAAAGAAGAAATAATTTTTTTTTTTTTCATATCAATAAATTAAGTTCCTGTCTTAACTCTTCTGTCTATAGGTGGTGCTGCTGGTGGGGGCTACTCACAAGTTATTCCCATGGAAGAGGTAATCTTTTTGCATTATATTCTTATTTGATTTAATAAAGCTGTATAAAAACATGTACAGTATTTAGTGATTGTCTTCTCTTTTCAGTTCAATCTTCATCTGACTGGTGACATTCATGCCATCACAGCAGCCAATAACCTGGTAGCTGCTGCCATTGATGCTCGTATGTTCCATGAAGCCACCCAGTCTGATAAGGTATTTTTTTCATTCATTGGATCATTTGGATTTTTAAAGGAATAGTTCACCTAAAAATACAATTTGGTCATTTACTCACCGTCAAGTTGGGTCAACTGTTCCTTCAAGGTTGTCGACTAACTATAATTACAACATTAACTAATCATGAATTACAAGAGTTCATTGGCAAAAACCAATCATTTCTATTTCCTTTTGCCAGAATCTCTTTTTATTTGTTATTTTTCCAAGTAATATCACTCAGAAAACAGTTGGGTTGCTTTTAGTATAGTAGCTTAAATACAGGTAATTTACAAAATTAAAGTTCATTGTAATGAATCTTAAAGGTTTTTTTACTTACATTTATGGGTCTGCTTGCTCGAGTGAGCAGCCATTTTCTTTACCTGAAAATCTCTTAGCCCTTTGTTTGAAGTGAGGTCCCGAAAAATCTTCCCCTACCCCTCCAACCAAAAGAAAATTGAGACACCCCTACACGTGAACGCGCCAAAAGGAGGGGTAGGGGTAAGGGGTAGAGTTTGGATTGGGCCTTAAGATGGCTTGATGTGGAGAAAATGAGCAATTAAAATGTGCCCCTGAGCCAGTGTAAATTATTAGATTATCTGCATCGCAATTTAAGAATTGCTTATCCTCCGGCAAATGTACACATAAACAGCTAAATGTCTTTCTATCCCTGCACTAGGCTCTATTTAATCGGCTGGTACCCTTGACTGGAGGTCAGAGGACGTTTTGCCCAGTTCAGATCAACAGACTTAAAGTAAGAATAATTTTACATCCTTCTTTCTAAGATTTGCATTAGTTTTGCTCTTTCGTTGTCATGCTTTCTGTAATTTTCATTGTACTGATAGAAACTAGGTATAAAGAAAACTGACCCCAGCACGTTAACAGAAGAAGAAATCACACGCTTCGCTAGGCTGGACATTGACCCTGAGTCCATAACTTGGCAACGAGGTATGATAAAATGCGTATTGTTGTTTTCATTGTTCTTATACTATAGAGATGATTGATATGAAATGAAAAGAAATAAATGAAAGCTGAGTGCATCTTTAATAACAGAACATTTGTTTAGATTGCTATTTATTGTAATGTTACTGAAAATAGTACTTTTGTACAGTATATACATATCTGGATGAAGTGTGAATCTTACTAATGTTTTTTTTTTTATAGTGCTAGACACAAATGATCGATTTCTGAGAAAAATCACCATTGGCCAATCTCCAACTGAGAAGGGCTTCACCAGAACTGTGAGCATCACACACGTTACCACATATTACCAAATGCTTTAGACTCAAGATTTGACTATTTTATTTTCTAAAGCTTGTAAAATTGCATAACACTTAGAATTAGAGCTTGACCAATATATCATTGGCAGATTTTATCAGCCAATATTGTCGCAGATATATCGGTATCTGCAAATATGCCACCGATTTATTTATTTTTTTCTGTTAGCAGGCAATGCCAAGTAACTTTTATTTTCTTTTTCCTCGCAGGCCCAGTTTGACATCACTGTAGCCAGTGAGATTATGGCAGTTTTAGCTCTCACCACAAGCCTGGCTGACATGAAGGAGAGACTTGCAAAAATGGTGGTGGCCACCAGTCGCAGTGGTCAGCCAGTCACCACGGAGGATTTGGTGCGCTGCTGTCATACATCTCATTTTATCTCAAATGAAAGTGTGTAGATGTTCATCCTGTGTTGATTCTGTAGTGTCTGTGTCTTAGGGAGTGTGTGGAGCTCTGACAGTACTCATGCGAGATGCCATCAAGCCAAACCTCATGCAGACGCTAGAGGTGAGGGGATTTGTAAAGGGTTGTGTGTATTCAAGTTAGTTATTTGGCCTTCATAGGTAAATTATTCTTTAATCATGCTCAACTCCTCTAGTTACTCAAATCAGTCTCCCAGCTGTTTTCTTGACGCTTGTTTCTCTGGTGCTTTAGATGTGTGTCACAAGATTGTGTATGTTTAGGGGAACCCCGTGTTTGTTCATGCTGGACCTTTTGCAAACATTGCACATGGAAACTCTTCAATCTTGGCAGATAAAATTGCTCTGAAACTAGTTGGACCTCAGGGATTTGTGGGTAAGTTCAAAGCCACCTTTTTGTTAATTGCATAATTTAAATCTATCTGTAAGGCGAAGCCCCAGTATAATTTGCAAAGTTATTTAACTAAAAAGCTAACGATTTTAAGAGTTTAAAATATGATTGTTAATTATTGATTTATGTAAATTAGTATAAAATAGGGTTAGGGTTAAAAAGATTTGTTAATTTGATTTTCATAATTATATAATTGGTTTACAAAAAAAAACATGCATACACACATGTGACTTTAAATCAGTATACTATATGTTTGAGTTGTTTCTTACACCACATGTGTCCATGTTGAAACCTTTTTAATGCTGTCTTCACTGGATGCACCAAAGCAAATATTTCAAATGCACTTGTCCTGATGCTGAAACTAGTGCAAACACAAGTCAGAAATTTACTGAGGTATCTCATGGCACTCAGGGTGTTAAACTACTTACAGTATTGGCCATTAATATTTAAAAAAAATTGTGCAAAATTGAACTATTTGGGTTTATTGTTGTTGTCTGCCAGTCACTGAAGCAGGTTTTGGAGCAGATATTGGAATGGAGAAATTTTTCAACATCAAGTGTCGCTACTCTGGTCTGAAGCCTCATGTTGTGGTCTTGGTTGCCACAGTTCGGGCACTTAAGATGCATGGAGGTGGCCCAACGGTGAGTCTGAGAATACTCATTTAATAAATGACTCAATAAATACTCATTTATTGACTTTTTTTGTTCTTTTACTTCCACTAAAAAAACAAGGAGTTGGGAGTTGATGATAAATGTGCATTGCATTTTTTTCTGTAGGTCACAGCAGGCACCCCTCTGCCAAAAGAATATATTGAAGAGGTACTGTAAGATCATTTAATGTGTGGTTTTTTTTTGTTTTGTTTTTTGTTTTTTTTTCTTACTAGTCTGTGATCTTTATAAATAATGTCTATAGATGTGAGTAGCCAAAAATGTAAGTGTTCTAAAACATTTTCACTAGTAGTGTATACCATTAGAATATGGATAAATAAAGACTGCATTTAACTATGAGTGAATCATAGGAGTCACTGGTCCATGTACTGTACATGTTGATATACAGCATGTATGTGTATATACACAGTGCCTATCCTTTTTGATCATTCATTCAAAAAATGTACAAAATTCGAACCTATCGTTAAAGTAAAACAACTGAAAGTGAAGGAAAAATCTCATTCTGAAACACATTTTTCTCTATATATTGGCCTGCAATATATACCAGCCCTACATTTTTCCCCTGTAATGCCTGAAGAGTTTGGAGAACACTAATAAGAGACAGAGACTATTCCTTCTTCCAGAATCTCTCCAGATCCTATAGATTCACAGCTTCATGTTGGTGCTTCTCCTCTTTAGTTCACCTCACTCCTCTTCTACAGGGTTCAGGTCAGAGGACTGGAATGACCAGCAGAAGCTTGCTTTTGTGCTCAGTGTCCTATTGATATTTTTTTGGATTATAGTCCCAATGGAAGATCCAACCATGGCCCCATCATAAGATGTCTAACAGATACAATCAGCTTTAGTTTTTTATGTGTTGGTATTTGAGAGAATTCTTGATGCCATGCATCAGAAAAACAGAAAGATCCAGCAGTATATTAAACCCTGGACATTGGGGTACTTTTTATCCCTGTTTGTACTAAACATATTTGGTCTCCATAGAACTGACCATAGAAGCGTGTCATTTTGAAGATCGAATCTCGTCTGGTTATGCTGGAGTTTGGTTTTGGATGAGTGAGGAGAATTTTTATTGAAACGCTCCTGAACAGTATTGTGATGATGTAGGGGCTGTTTTTTTAGGCTTTCTTGATCCTTTTTCTGACTATTCACTGCAATTCTCCATCGGTGGCCGCTCAGACTCTCCTCATTTTCTTCCCACTTCAGATTTTTTTACATTTTTGGATTAAAAGATCAAAAGGATAAACAATGCAGATTTATTTTCACAACCACCTTCGCTCAGGTTTAACAAGGGTGTCAAAAGAAATACTGCCCTTGTTTCTGCTTATGTCATTTCAAATTGAAAAACAAACTATCAAAACAGACACAGACCGTCACTCTCGAAACATTCCCAAAGCATGTGGTTCTGATAATATTGGCTTGATCTCTTGCAGAATCTGGCACTGCTGGAAGCCGGCTGTAGTAACATGAAGAAGCAAGTGGAGAACGCTCAGCTTTTTGGGGTTCCGGTAGTTGTGGCTGTCAACGCTTTCAAGTAAGATGGCACCTGCTGATTACTCATACACAGTACAGTACAGTTTTTTTTATTTATTTATTTTTTTTTTTAAATGTCTTTCGAAATTTCTAAAGCCTGGTGTCTTGATCAGTTTGTTACTACTACACAATAGTTTACGATGGACAGAAATGTAAGTAAAAATTAAAAAATCTGTGTGGTGACATATTTGTCACTACTACTGCAAGGGTAATCATTTGAGTTACCCAGTCCATTTAAGTACTGGGCAATATTAATTATCTGTACTTACTATATGATTAGGATTAGGGTTACTTACTTGCATGTAATTATGCAAGTAATACACGTAACGTGAAAAGGATGTCGGAATGAAATAATTATCCTGCAGTCAGAACAAAAGAAAAAATCTTAAATCTGGACCCCCACAGCTGCACTACGCCTCTCTAAATACTTTCATGTTCATCTAAAGAACCCAGTCAAGATACTGTTTTCTCAGAACACAATTACCTGGAACTACTTCTAGAGTGGTTAAGCTAATGTGAAGTATTCTTAAACCCTACAATAATTTGTAAGGAAAATAAATTGGTAACACTTTTGATTAGTAAACACTGTTTACTATTAACCAGTAGCTTATTCACATGCACATCATTAACTCTTAAACTCTCCAAAGTTACATTCAAATTGTGCCTTGAATTTTTAACCCTTTCCCATTTATGTACAAAAATGCCTTGTGTTGACATGATTCATCTTAGGACAGACAACATATATACTAATATTTATCACTTACAGCAGTTTTTTTATGTAATTTCAAAGGGTTTTCTTTAAAATGACACCAAGATATTGCATTTATTCCACTGTATATGTTGGTATGGGGAGACTAGAGACTTTTGGGAGAATTTTGGGTAGGCAGAAAATTGTATAAAAATGGTTTTTTTCTTCCCTACAGTTGGAATAGAATAACAAATGCATAGATAATGATAGAAATTAATTTCTTTTCCCTGTGCTTTTAAAATTGTCTGCAGGGAGCTGAGGCACTCAGGGCCTGAACTATACACTTTCAAATTTCAGTTTCCAAAAAATTAAATAAAAAGTGACACTTATTATATTATTATTATTATTATTATTATTATAACACAGACAATATATACACTCTTTTAAATCAATTTCAACAGTGTTTTATGCATTTTCAAAAGGTTTTCTTTAAAATGGTGCCAATCATTTGTATATACACCTCTGCATGTGGGTATGGGACGCTTTTTAATTTTGGTAAGCAAAAACAGGCGGAATTCCCCAAAATAGCCACAGAGTGTAAGAGGATCATTAACATTGGTTGTTTATTAGTACCTTATTCCACATGACTATGTTCTAGATTCCTAAATCTACACACTATCTTAAAATAACATCATTAGGAATTTGAGGGAAAACTGTGTTAACAGTCGTTAACTAACCCTAATCTAAAAAAAGTTGTTTATGTACTGCCAGTAGGCCATTAGCTGCTGCACTGGGATCATTGGGTCCAAAGGAATAAGATCTATCTGGTTCATAAATTAAATAATTCAGACTGTTTTAAATTTAATTGGGCTTAGAAAATGTGTATATATTTATATCACTAACGCAGTTAATTTCACACGAAGAGTGCCATTTTTCTAAAGAAATTACCATGATTGCAAATGTGATATTGTTTACAACAGCTCAATAAATAAAAAGTTAATTAGGAGATGTATGTTTTTGACACTATATTGCCTGTTTATGCTGTAATTTACTAAAATAATTACAAACACTGACACGGCACTCTTTTGCGTCTCTGAGTAACACGACAGTGTGTCATTCCTCACTTAGTAACAATGATTTACTGTCACCTGTTGATGATGTCAATTTTTAGATTGAAATCTTTAAAATAATTGTAAAATATCAGTATTTAATGTTCTATGTTTAATATATTAACACATTTATGCATTTGTAACTGGAGTTAAATGCATGTCTTGTATTAAACGGTGTGTAACTCTAAATGGCACTTCAGATGCAGCTTCTCTGTTGATTTTATTTATTAACAGCCCAAATGTCTTATTATTCTAATTCACTGATTAAATGTAAGAATATGACTCAAAATATAATGCATTCATTTCTGTCACAGAGGAAAAAAAAAATCTTAAAAGCAAATAATATTAATGTTTAATTATATGAAACGCTATAATTGCAAAGGATAATTATCTGTTTCAATTAAATTCCTGAATAAAAAATAAGTTTATCTTTTCTATTTCCATTTTGTAGCACGGATCATTCATTGCAACACTTAATCTGATTCTTATGTTTAATTTATGCTACTACACCCAGACTTGGTTTTAAACCAATTATTATTATCCATTTATGAGTCTTAAAACATCATAAAATGCACACCTTTATGTCAGGAAAATGAAATGTGAGTATGCTCCCAAACCCCGCTAGCAATCTCTGTTTTGGGACCTCTGTATTTAGAAAAACGTGCGAATGGCCCTGAAACTGCTGTATAGCTCACGTGCCGTCTTATTTGCAGGACCGACACAAAGGCTGAACTGGATCTGATCTGTAAACTAGCCAAAGAGGCAGGAGCGTTTGATGCCGTGCCTTGTTCTCACTGGGCTGATGGGGGCGCTGGCGCTGCAGAACTGGCTAGATCAGTGCAGAAAGCAGCAGACTTACCCAACAACTTCAAATTTCTTTATGATGTTGAGGTAAAAGTTATCATTTCTATATTCTGTACATGTTACTCACAATATTAGAGGGTTTGCTTTGCAGTCATATTTTACAGGAGTACACATGCAGCCAATTTCTGTCCTTCAGTTGCCTATTACCTCTCTTACAGTTACCTATTGCAGACAAGATCAGAATCATTGCGCAGAAGATCTATGGCGCTGATGACATTGAACTTCTCCCAGAGGCCCAACACAAGGTGGACCTGTACAGCAAACAGGTAAAAGTACAGCAGCATTGACCACTTTTACAGACTTCTGTGACATTTCCAGTATTTATTGTGGTTTTCATTTACAACTGTTAAAGTTTCTCTCTTTCTGAGAACCCTGCAAATGTGGAAATGGTCCATTTATACTGCACCTGAAAACAAAACAAGAAGGAAGCTAGCTGCACACTGAATCCTATACAGATCAAAAAACTGTAGTAAATCCTTTTTTATTATTAGTTTATAAATTGCATCATGCATAGTGCCTGTGAATTAAACACAAGTCGACAAGAGCATGCAGACATTACTCTTTTTCACGTTTCCTTGGTTGATGGATGCACCAGGCCTCATCTTAGTGCTTAAATAAACCTGGAAAATATAGATTTTCATGATATGTCATGATTCATGTAACTCTCATGCACACTGTGCTTTCTGCACAACAAAAAAAATGTTTTGCTGGACTTTTTCAGTCCGTATCAGATTGGTTGTGCTGCTAGCTACCTTCTTATTAATTTTCAAGTACTCCCTCGACTCTATGCACCTGCAGGAAAAGGATTGCTTTTTTTCCTGTTTGAGGCACTGCACTTTTCTTTCTTTTTATGAGGACACATTATAATCCATTTAGTACCCCCTTTGATACACAGGGGTTTGATAAGTGAAAGTAGGACTGGGGAGATCTGTAATATTTGTCTCTCGATACAGAACGGTTGCTAGTACATTTATAGAGCTTTTTTGTCTCACTCAAGGGTTTTGCAAGTCTACCCATTTGTATGGCAAAAACTCATCTGTCTCTGTCACATGATGCTGAAAAGAAAGGCGTGCCTACTGGATTTGTTCTTCCAATCCGTGACATTCGTGCCAGTGTAGGGGCAGGCTTCCTCTACCCACTGGTTGGCACAGTAAGTAGCGGAATATGAACATTCACATATTACAAAGGGTTTTTCTGATGAAATAACTTTAATCATTCATTCCAGAACACTTCTTCAATTATGTTAAAAGAGCAGTAATTGTGATTGGTTTCTTGTCAAATGAATGTTCATTATTTGTTTTTGCAGATGCCAACTATTCCTGGCCTTCCTACTCGTCCATGTTTCTATGACATTGATCTTGACACTGAGAGTGGAGAGGTTCATGGGCTTTTTTAAGTTTTTTGGAGGTATGTATTAATCAGTTATTTAAATGTAATGCATTATTTATCTTACATAATATATTCATTCTGATATTCAAAATATTCATTCTGCTTACAGTTTGTGGCAGTCCACATAGGATTCTTTCCACTGGATTAAAAAGCTCAGCATTCCTCTCAGATCTGAGGGTTTTAGTTCTAACAGAACAGAGATATTTGTGTTAAACCACACTACAATACACTACTACACTGAGCCAAAAAAGAAATGGTCTATTACATGATCTGGTCCAAATATTTTTGTAAGCAGTTAAGTGTTTGTTTGTTTTTGTTTTTCCCTTTCTCTTTTTAAATGAATTTTGTAGATTAATAATGACGGTTTTCAATCTATAGGGTTTCTGTTCACTTTTTTTTTTTCTCGATTGTCAAGTGCCAAATGAAAGTAAAAACTGATTTGGAGTAAACAAGTGTAAATAAAACTTGCCAATTACTGGTAAGTCCATACTAACATTTGTCAGATACATATTTGTGATTCCGTATGAATGCTCTTACCTTGTGAATGCAAAATTCAAATAAATTGCTAGTGAGCCTTTGCTAAAGTTTTGTTGTTTGATATGCTGTTTTGACATCCTGGCAGCACGTCAACTTTAAAGAGACCATTTTAGTAAAGAAAAATATGACTTTCAGAAAGTATCCAAATGCTTTTTGGTCACAAGTGATATTGAAGATGTTCTCTGGTTTTGTGTTCAATAAAGTTTACATTGTAAGAAGGTTTTTTTGTTGTTTTTTTTCCAACAACAATTGGTAGTTTTGTATGCAAACTGAATATAATTCTGCAATAAAATCATGAAACTGAAGCTGTGCATGAAAAATATTTTATTTATCACTTACCCCCTGTCAAAGTCAAACCTGTAAAATCTTCGTTCATCTTCAGAAAGCAATTAAGTTATATAGCTGAAAACTGAGAGGCTTATGTCTGTCCAAATATAGAAGTCTGTCAAGGTCCAGAAAAGTATGAGAAACATTGTCAGAATGCTACATATCAGTGGTTCAACTAATGTTATGAAAGCTGTGTATGTATGTATATATGCCCCACACTTGCACAAAGAAATGAATGGTACTGACAAAAAATGTTAACACTATACATTGCATGAAAGATCTTATACATACAGTACAGTATAGACACTCTAAAGATGATTAACCTCTGCAGTCATCCATTTTTTATAACATTCAAGGTAATGGAGAAAGAGACTTTATTAATAAAGCATGGCCCAGAAACTGATACGGTTGGTAAAATTTCCACAGATCTCAATAGAGTGCTGTTTAACTCCACTGTAGCAGGCTGTGTGATTCCCTTTCCATTACAATATGAACATGTTGATATTGAAGCTATATTGACTAGTTCTACCAAATCTACATTGCTTCATTGCTACAGTCATTTATTCAAAATTCTGAAACGGATATCTTCTCAAAGGTTGATGTATCACATATCTGTCTAAGACACCTGATATGCATGATGCATGTGATCATGTGACCTGTGTTGTCAACATTAAGGTAGGAAAAGACACTGCTGATGTCATTGTGAAGAGGAGAGCAATAGTGAACGATGACATTCATAGCGAAGACTTTTTATGATCTGCGTGCAACTACGCTGGAAGGGGAAACAATAGATTTTAATATTTTCAGAGGAAGAGTGGTGTTAATTGAGAATGTGGCATCACTTTGAGGGACAACCACCCGGGACTATAACCAGCTTAATGAGCTCCAGAGCAGGTACCCTCACCGGCTTGTGGTCCTGGGCTTTCCCTGCAACCAGTTTGGATACCAGGTTTGTAAATGATTGCGTACAACTCATAGTCCACGTCATACATGAGTTTGGTGTCACATCAATGGCAAATATATCTGTTCATGCCAAGTTACCAGTGTTTCAGAATTTTTGCCAATCTATTATATATATAGTTTGGATTAACATAACTATTGCATTTTTATTTTCCAGGAGAACTCTTCTGATGCCGAAATTCTAAATTCCTTGAAATATGTACGTCCGGGTGAAGGGTATAAGCCTTCATTCACCATTTTTGAGAAGTGCATCGTAAATGGAAGTGATACGCATCCAGTCTTTTCTTACTTGAAAGACAAGCTTCCTTACCCAGATGATGACCCTATGTCATTCATGCAGGACCCTAAATATCTGGTCTGGAATCCCATCAGTCGGAATGATATTTCATGGAATTTTGAGAAATTTCTAATTGGGCCGGAGGGTGAGCCCTTCAAGAGATACAGTAAAACATTTCAAACTATTAATATTGAACCAGACATTCAAAGACTACTGAAGCTGACTAAGAACTAATCGAAGATACAGTACGGTAAATTAATCATGTGTTAACTCAATGTGACAATACTGACAATGATTTTTAATTTGTCTTAGCAACACTGTGGGATCATCTTAATTTCTTTTATATTACTTAATGAGAGTGACACACCAAAATGTAACAGGGTTTCACTTGAGATTGTAAATATGAAAGGATTATGGATGGTGCCATTAACAAGTTCTCTACAATGGAATTACCTTAATAAAATATTGATCAACACATTGTAGACGTATCTCTGTGCTGGGGCAGTATTACTTCTTTTACTAAATGCCTTGTCTGTCTTAATAATGTGCTTTCACATTGCCCATGACAAGCCCATGAGTAGAGATACACTGTAATAGATGTGTATACTGTAGATTTCATCCAAAGGTTTGAGATTGACATTTTTAGTGTTTCAAGTGTGTTGGCTCAACATTGAAAAGTTGATTAAAGCTGACAGAACTCATGAGTGGAGAAAAGGATACTGAGCTAACACTGATTTGTTGTCTATGACTACAGGATTGTAAATGGGTGTTACCCAATCAATAGAGTGTTTTTAACTGCATTCCCAGGTTTGTTAATACACTGGGGTTTGGTTTCTAAGAGAAATCTTTGTTCAGAAAACCAGGAGGCTTGTGTCTGTCCAAGTAAAGAACGCTGTCAAGGTCCAGAAAAGTATGAAAAACATTGTCAGAATACTCCATATCTCCATATCAGTGGTTCAACTGTAATGTTATGAAACTACGAGAATAATTTTGTACAGAAATAAAACAAAACTAACAGCTATATTTAACGATTTGGCACCGTGACATCACCATAGCACTTGTGGCTGACACAGAAGAGTATATGTGCGTCCAGCAAACGGTCTGGAGAAAGGGGAAAATTGACAATCACTGCTGTGTTTAGGAAGAAGTATGAACACCCAGGCCTAAGTCCAAATGCTTTGACCAGGGGACTAAAAAAAATAATAATGGTGCAACAAATAAAACCTAAAATTCCTGCAACCACAGCTGCTGCTTTTTTACCGTAAATTTTACATTACATTATCCATTTGCAGCTTTTATTAGAACTTAAACTTAACAGGCAGGGTCAGGAGAAACAGATACAGTGTCAGAGGAGATCAGATACAAAGTCGAGGTTGCAGGCAGATAACGATCATAAATGGTTGACAATCCAAGGTCAAGGTAAACAGATGATCAGTCAAAATATAAACGCTCAGAAATGTCAGGCAAAAAGCAAGAACAAGACTTTGCACAGATTTCGAGGTGAACGCTGCTTTTATGCAGCAGGTAATGAGAGGTAGGCGTGTGGAACAACAGGGACTGCATGATCAGTCCCAGGAATGAGGCATTATGGGATTTGAAGTCCGAATAAACGGTTAGTACTCCGGTGATGCCTCGCTCTGGTGACCCGAAGGAGGTGGCGGAGGAGCCACATGTGCAACACAAAGTTACTTATAGTTAGTAGAATGATTAAAGTGCTATTAAAAAAAAAACACACTTTGAGAAATTTATTGGCAAATAAAAAATTTAGTGAGTGGCTTGGAGAGCAAGCTGCCTCTGAATACATGAACATATCATGAACTTTTGTTAATGAGCTATTAACGCTTAATTATAGATGTACACAGGGGCATAGCACCAAATCCCTATGCACAAGCAGCAGCCATGGGCCCCGTAAGCTCAAGGTTCACAACTACCTACAACTAACCTTACTTCTAATCTAAGAACTCATATGTATAACAAAAAAAGGCTTATTACACAACTTCTCTGAATTTCTGTTTTATTTGCAGAATGCTTAAAAGCTAACAGTAGATGCCACCAAAGGTGACCTACTATTATAGGCCTGCATGAAAATTGGCTGAAGAGAACAGCTGTTTATCAAGGAGTTTATCTTTAAAGAAATGTTTAACGAAACAAACTTAACTCACTTGTCAATTTCCATTAATAAGTAAAATAAAAAACTTACACAAAGTGCTAAACACTGAAATTTATACCCCAGTTTTAAAGCCTTGAACCTACAAAGTTTGACTGTTATTGTCCAATAACAAATATTAATTTATTTTTCGAATTAGTATAGTATTGAAATGGTGTAGGCTATGCAAGCAAAGCATCATGTAATTTCTAATTTTGCATTATGCTGTTGTGTTTTTAACACTGATTATCGCTGTGTTATTGAAGTTTTTTGTAACCACAGCAGGAGTTTTTGGGCTCACCTTTCCTGGGAAAGAAGTCTGTTAGCAGTTGCTTTCCCTCATTTCTTTTTTATCCCTTTCTTGCCTCTCTTTTCTTTTCTGAGAACCGGTTTAGCTTTCTTAGACATCATCTTCCATAGCACAACACATACACTGCCGTCTGCCGCTTCAGCAGAATGAACGCTACTTTAAATCAGACATATACCCCCCAGTTTCACAGACAAGGCTTAAGCTAGTCCCAGACTAAATTGCATGTTTGAGCTGTCTCAGATGAAAAAATCTTGCTCTAACATATCTTAAAACATGTCAGTGTCATTGTTCTGTTAAAATGCACACCTGTAATATTTTCTCATAAGGCATTTTTTTAAAAAGTTGCTTAAATATCTTAATTAACCTAATGTCTAGTCCTGGCTTAAGCTAAGCACTTTTTGTGAAAAAGGGCCATAAATACCTAGACGCCTCAATGGCAGCTTTGAGCTGCGGTTTTTGGGATCAAATCATAAATCACAATAACGTTTACATTTATCAGCCGATTTCAGTGGTTTGTGATATGCATGGACTTATGGACCAGTTGTTTAGTCAGGCTTGGATTTTTTTTTTTTTTTTTTTTTTTAAGAAATTATGAAAGTGAAATAAGATTAAATTCTTATTAAGAATAAGTTTTACCTGAAGTACTATGCTATCAGACTGAAACCCAACGAGTATTTAGCATTGCTCCTACTGTGGACCCCACTGTGACATGAATTCTCTTCCTTTAATAAGAATATGGAAAATAAGAACGAAACATAGAAGTAAAAGTTGTATATAGATATTCTTTTTTTATTTATTTTTTTATTACACCATATAGAGAATAGGATAGGCTCTGGAAGTTAAAAGGGGCTCAGATCTTCAGGGAGTCTCAGTCTCAGAGACAGTGGATGTCTGAGAAGCAGTAGCTGCATCATATCCATTGGCAATTCAGAGGCAGTGGCCATCTGATATTCAAAGTCAGAATCAGAGACAGTGCAAGGATCAGAGGTCAAGTCAGTCTCTGAGGTAGTGGATCAAGCTCCAAAGTAGGGCCAGTTTCTGAGATATTGGCATCCTCATATTCCAGGGCAGGCTCCGAAGTAGGGTCCTTCTCAGAGGTATTGGCATCCTTATATTTCAGGTCAGTCTCAGAGGCAGTGGCAGGCTTCGATGAAGTGAAGAGGCATTGTTGTCTTTGAGGCAGTGTCACTCTAAGACGTCCTTTCATTGTGAAATTTGCCTTCAGTCTGAGATGTAGTGGCGGTCTTTGAGGCAGTCTTAATTTGAGAAGCAGACTTAGTTTTAGAGGCAGTGTTAGTCTGACAGGCATTGTCCCTTTTAGTGGACATGTCATCCTCAGATGCAGGGCAAGTCTCACAGGGAGTGTCAGTCTCAAAGGGAGTTTCGGCTTCAGAGGTTGTTTCAGACTGAAAGACAGTGAAAGTCTCAGAGGCAGTGTCAGTCTCAAGGGCAGAGCTATCTCTGAGGCAGATTCAGTCTGAAGCACCATGTCGGTGTCAGAGAAATCAGGGATGATGACGTTCTTAGGTGCACTGTCCATCTCAGGGACAAAGACGGGCACAATATTCATCTCAGGGACGATCACAATCGAACTGTCCATTGCAGAAACAAAAATGGTTTCAGGAGCACTGTCTGTCTCAGGGACAATGAAGGGCTCAGGCATACTGTCCATCTCAGGGACAGTGTCAGTCTCAGTCGCACTGTTCAGCTTAGAGACGATGACGGTCTCAGTCACAATTTCCATCTCCGGGACAATGATGGTCTCAAGATCACTGTCTATCAGAGGGACGAAGATGGTCTCAGTCACAATATCCATCTCCGGGACAATGATGGTCTCAAGATCACTGTCTATCAGAGGGACGAAGATGGTCTCAGTCACAATATCCATCTCCGGGACAATGATGGTCTCAAGATCACTGTCTGTCTTAGGTTCACCGTCTGTCTCGGGGACAGTGTCAGCTTCATGAGCACTGTCCATCAGAGGGACGATGACGGGCTCAGCAGCACTGTCCATCTCAGGTGCACTGTCCATCTCGGGTACTGTGTCAGCCTCAGGACTTCTGTCCGTCTCAGGGACAATGACGGTCTCAAGCGTACTGTCCATCTGAGGGACAATGGCAGTCTCAGATCCTGTGTCCGGAAATAGAATTTGATCTACTGTTATTAGAATAATGGTTACTGAAATTAAAAATGTTATATATACATATATACTTAATACTTCTATATGTAATGCTTCTCTATGTATAGATTTAAAAAAAAATATATATATATAAACAGTTTTTAGTGTTACTGAGGTTACTGTGTACTCTGTTATGTTGACTACTGAGCCTTCAAATAAAAGCTAGCAAAATGAAATCTATTTTGTTAATTCTATCTAATATGATCAAGCTCAATATGCCCACTCAATTATGGAAAATATGAAGATTTTTTTTTTTTGTCCACAGTGTTAGCTAAATTCAGTGTCAATCAATGTTTATAGAGTCATTAGTATAAAACGAAGCAAAAGTGTTGCTTATAGAATTGTATCTAAAATAATATATGACAAATTTAGCATCAGAAAAGAATACAGTTTTTTTTTTCTAACAGTGTAGATTTTTTTCAAGCTAACATTTCAGACTGATTTTCATAAATGCTTACATTAATTTTCCTGAGCTTAATCATAATTGTTTTCTATCATGATCATACAATAAAAAATATGATATTTAAAAGGCACCAAACACCAAAAATGACTTGCACAGGAGATACAATCATGCGCTTACCTTCTGTGATCTGCAGTTGTTTGGTGTCCTCCTGTTTCACTGGATTTGGTGGTTTATTTTTCACCCTGGTGGAGTACCACCATAACATCAGAATACTGGCAGTGAACAGCATGGTTTTGGGGAACCAGCTAAAATCCTCTGGAGTCCAGATAAATGGGCAAAGCCTTGCCGACAGACCTCCAAACTTGAATTAGACTTTTATATAATATTTGTAATATATAAGACTCTTTGGTCAACTAAATTAAGAGCGCAGTGGAGCAGAGTGAATCTTTTGTTCTAGCAGTAGAGCAAAATGCAAACGAGCAGACTGAGTTCAAGCAGAATGAGTACTATATGCAGATTCTGAACATTCTAATTTGGAACGTCACAGACAGCGCGAGCCGATGATGAGTGCGAAGCATTCTAAACACGTGACTATGCTCCCATTAATAAATGCATTTCCCTAATTCATTTTTTTATTTATTATAATAATAATGATTATTATTATACTGCAGGCTACCGGCAAAAATATAAATATAACAAATAACCGGAAAGATTGCGCTGTTTTCAAGGGTTTTTAATTTCAACAGCAAATATTGTTTTTATTCGAGGGAAAGCATGCTCTCACTCACGTGCACGCGGAATATATAGGCGCGCACAACCGAAGCCCCCCAACTTTATGCAACTGAAAAGCTGTCATTTCATCGCTGTATTAGCAGCAGTTAAACAGGAGTTATTAATTAAACACAAGGCTATTAATTCTGCTTTGGCGCTGCAATGATAAAAAGCTAAGATAGCAGATATTCTCATCTGAAATGCCTCAGGGGTGTGACATGGGGGCAAAAGGAAACTAGATATCAATGGCACTTTAATCAATTTCACACTAAGAGTGCCATATTTCTACAAAATGTACCGTGATTACAAATGTGATATTGATTTTTTTTTTAATTTATATTATTTAACAGCTTAATAAACAAAACGTTGACAGTGTTTGGAATATTATTTATAAAAAAAATACAGTCATGATGTACATAATATTAGGCTATTTCAATTCAGCATAAGGCATTAGGTTATTAACAGGGGCTATTAGATCCAAACAGGAGAAATGCCCTTAGAATACAGATGCCATAATCACTGGGTCAAGATCATCCAAAAGCCTTAAGACAATGCTGGGAGAATGGACGGAAAAACAAGAGTACCTGTTAAACAATTCATGGAAATAAATGAATGTTCCAACATACCATGGTCAGTAATTCATCATCAGCAGTTAATACTAGAAGCCACAGTAAACATGAGAGATTCAAAACAATAGTTTTGTTCATGTAGTAGGTGTGGCATTCGCAGGACAAGATTTTAATGACAAAATCAATTAAAGCATTTCAGGTAATCTCTATCTCTGGAGAAATACAGCGGGTCAAGGGGAATCCTCTGACTCAAGGTAATCTTTAATGATATTAAAAAGCAGAGATGATGTGCTGATTAAGATCCTTCAGACAAAATACACCATACACAGGATCATTTTTATAATTTATTAATATTTTTTTTGAATTAAAAAGTTTTTAATTAAACAGAATGTATGCCAAAATGAAAATGATGTTTTTATAAAGAAATGTTTGTAAGGGTAGAATAATAAGTAGAAATACAAATCATCACTTCACTTATACGTACTTATACTTCGATTAGGGAGACATAAGTCAGGACATTTTCAAAACTTTAATCAAGACGAAACCATAGCAAAGCATATAAGAACATTAAAAACAAACAAACATTTCCCAAAGGAGTTCACACGATGAATGATTCAAATTTTCAATGCAGTTTCTGAAAAACACAAAGGTTGCACGAGCCGGACTCACGCTACTCCCCGGCAGGTGGCGCTCGTGCTGCTGAGAACTGCGCCACCGAACATTAAGAAGAAGAAAGAAGCGGCAGAATAAACGCGTGCTGTGCTGTCTCTGGGAGTTTGGTTTTTGAAGCACAGAAATGAGCGAAACTCCTCTAACTTCATCAGTGTCAAAGGTAACATTGAGCAGACGTACATAAATCCTCGCGCGGCTGAAGTAATTCGTTGAGAAAAATGCTATTAATACGTTCATGTGAACATAATGATTCAAATCCATGGTGTTTTTTTTTTTTTTTTTTAGGGGTGTTTTGTTTTTAAGTCAACCTCTAAAAAAAGAAAGCGACATGTAGCAGTTGGTGAGTATTTATAATCATTATTATCAGTTTACAAACACTTATCTCCAGTATCAAGCGGTTCCGTTGTGTTTATTGGCGTGTAGATGGATATTTGGTGGATGATGAAGATGATGGAGGTGACGGTCGCTTTAGGATCTGTCAGAAATTATGGGAGACCGTTCAAATGAACACAGAGGTAACCTCTAATCCCCCCTCTCTACTCTCTATCCTTACTAACACGGTTTGTTCCTTGTTAAATGTATATATTTTCTCAGGTAATACAAGATCAGTTGAATAAAAAGGTGCTTGACAGCCTTGCGGAGTTCATTAAAAAGCGTGGCCTCGGCTGTTCGTCTGAGACCTGGAGGTCCAGTGAAATCCCTACAGCTGCTCTAATGCTGGGTAAGGCCTGATTCCTATCTCGAGACTATATCTCAGAGAGGTTAGGAAGATGAAATCAGCTTTACCTGTTTGAAATTTTACCAAGAGTCGAGGGAATGTGAACCTGTTCATTTAAAATGAAGCCTTCACAATCATACATGTTCATATTTAATAATCTGCGTTATCCTCAGGGGTTTCTAAATAATGACATGCAACATCACACACGCGTATGGAAGCATATGTGTAGGAGAATTCAATTTGCAATGCAATATTCAAAATGGCAATGTATTTCTTACTTAAATTTACATTTCCGTACCCCGCATGTGCAAAGTTTGGTGCAGAAGGAAAATGAAAACACACAAACACAGTATTATGATGATAATGAAAACCTGTATTGTACTTGCAGCAGTCAGGTATAATAACTCTCTTCTTTTAAAAATGAACTTGATGGACTTCTGTATATTTCCTCATTCCTTATATCCTAAACAAATGAAACCGATTAAAGTGCAAAATAATTAAAAAGAACAACAGGTAACACTTTATGACAAATGGCTATATTTGTTACATTAGTTGTGTTCGTTTCCAACTGAGCTTTGTTTGATCCGTTAAATAATAGTTTCATGATATATTGTGTTATTGTATATGGCACGTTCTTAATTAAATGGAAGGTATCACAGGAAGCGTGATTATCTGGACTCAGTATTGTTAGATACAATCCATTGTTGACCTCTGTAACACCTTCTATTGTCATCTAGGGGTTAATGTGCCAGATCATGCCATGACATTTCGAAGTCTGTGTAATCTCCTTCAGGATTCTGTCACACCGTTCGTGGTGTCCGTTCATGCCAAAGAATGTGCAGGTGTGTATTTTTGCACGTTTGAAATTCCCTCTGCTAAATAACGATATCCAGAGCGCATGATTTACATCTGCTTGTTTTCACTGAAGTGTGATGAGATCATGTTTTACGGTACACGTTGTAGATCTGTGTATAACACTTTTTGACAGCTGTGAAGCTCTTGATTCAGAAGGTCCTGGAGCAGCTGATGGGAAGAGGAGTGTCAGTGGATGAAGAACAGGAAGATGATGCGGCTGTGGCTCAGAAGACACAGTGTACAATCAGTTCTCTGTGTCAGTGGTACAAGACTGTTACCAAGGTAGGAGAACGTGACCTCGGCATGTTTATCTTTTGAAAGAATACATTTTGGCTTCTTCTTGCGCTTGTTCCGTGGTAATCTAAACTTGTTTCTTTTATAAATTCTATTCTTTTAGAGGTAATTGTACTTTATCGAACGGAAGTTCTAAGTAGAATTTTCAGAATTGTAATATTTTAAAGCGAGCAATGTTTGGTAAGATATCCTGTGCTGTTACTTACTAAACTAACAACCAGAATAATTGGTCTTGTGCAGAAAAGCAGCCTAGCTTCTCCACAAAGGAAAGAAAACTTGGCAAATGGTGACTCGCCTCAGAGCTTGCCTGTTGTCGTGATCTTCAAAGACTTTGAGGCATTCAACCCACAGGTTTTACAGGATTTTATCCTTATTTGCAGGTGGGTTTTGTGTAGTCAGATGTGCACCAGTGCTATGTGAAGTAAAATAGAACAATTGGCATTAATCCAGCTCCATTTTAGCCAGTGTAGACATGTGTAGCATCTAGCTTTGACGATGTTGATTGTCAAGACCATGGCAAATCTCTAAAGCCGAATACCTGAGATCACCTCAATCTTGAGGGAGCTTTCTTTTGCATGCCTTCAAAGCAATAATATAAATAAATAATTAGCTAATAGTTCTAATATTGTTGTATGCCTTAAATTGAAACGTGGACATAATTATGGTCTGACAATCTTTTTTTGTTTTATGTCTTTAAAAGTCGATACACTCAGGAGCTTCCATTCATCTTTATTTTTGGCATCGCCACATCTCCCAGTGCTATCCAGCACAGGCTCCCTCACTCAGTGTCATCGCTGCTCTGCATTGAAGTCTTTCATTCTCTCTCGTGTACTCAGCATTTAGCCTCTGTTTTTGACAAGGTAAAGAAGATTTATAATGCACATTAATGTCAACAGCTTTATTCCGCATGTTCTTCTGATGTTGTGGTTTGTTTGTTCATAGCTCATCCTGAACTCTCAGTTCCCATTCAAGCTCAGCAGTAGGGTGATACAGGTCCTGGTGGGCATCTTCCTTTACCATGACTTCTCTGTCCAGAATTTTGTTAAGGGCCTACAGGTGAGCTTCTTTCAGAAAACACAGGCGAAATCTTGGAATCCATAAATATTAAATGAATGTTTATGTAAACATTAAGCTACAAATGTTGATTCAAAGTCCAGTAGGTGGAGTCTCACATATTAATGGGTGGTAATGTATAATAATGAGATCCTCTGTATATCTCCCGAGGAAAGCAAATCTGAGCTGTTTTTTGAACATGTTTTCTGGGTTCTGGTAGAAGCATCCGAGACGTTTTGCCAGCATTCTAATCCAACTCTTTTATTTAATTTTTTCTTACAGTTCTCCATGTTGGAGCACTTTCATAGCCAGCCTCTCAGCGTGCTCTGCTGCCAAAAACAAGAGGCCTTGCTTTCTGCCAAGACATTGAGCAAACAAAATGTTGAGCGAATCCGCCATCTACCCTCATTCATGAGGTATACACGTCAATGTTCACTCCAGTGAAGAGGTGCCATAAGAGTTCTGTAGCTACACACTTAAGTAAACGTGTGTCTTTGTAGGTATGTGGAGACTCAGGAGCCCCAGGAACAGGTTCAGCTCCTTACCAATGACGCACATGTCAAGGTAACATTATTATTGCTCAATAGTCCATCTACTTGACAAAAAAGAAACTATAGCATGTTATTTGTAGTGCAGGTTGGGTTCACCGGTTAACTTTAAGCAATTATTATTGTTATTGTTTTTTAATAAAACTGAATGTTTTTGAATGTCTTTTTTTTTTTTTGGTAGTAGACGTCATTTTAATTTAGAAATACTTTAATGGAACTTTTTTTTTTCATATGGTAAGTTGAAAGATTGTATGTAATTGTCATTGCTGTTTTGGATGTTATTAATTTGTACATAAAGGTTTTTTTTTTTTTAACCTATTGAAACAATATTAAGTAGTGATTCAATTGAATTGCATGAATGAAATGAATATAGCCATTGCTGTTGACATGGCATGAAATAATAAATACTACTTTTTTGTGATTTTTATTTTTTCAGGAAGTATGTCAAGAATTACTAAAAAACCTCCATAAATATCACAAGAATTACTATCCCATTCTGCAGTGTCTTCACTCTTTGACCTCGTCACTGCCTAAGTTTCCTCTAGGAAAGCATGTAAGTATGTAGATAACCACAGTCCTTGTTACACATGTTTATTATAGTAATACAGTTCAATTGTGCATGATTATACGCAACCAAACCCTCTAAGGCATGATCAGTGACAAATGCAAATTTTATACAGTCAAAGATGTATATTCATTTAAAATGAGCCTAATCATGGCGCTGTGTGAGACTTTGTTGGTTTTGCTCACTGATCTAGAATTGTTTTTCCAGTTAAGTAATAGGCAGTGTTTAATGCTCAGCACATCTGATTATAGATACGAGAACTGCATGTATCCTGTGTTGAAAAGAATTTGTGGGAGACGGAGGACTATGACTCAGCCTTGCAGCTTCTGAGGTAACTTGGTCTGCTTTGAATTGAAGACATTTTTAGTGTCGCTCTTCATTCTTAGTTGGTATTTCTTTGCAGGATTCTAGCAAAAGATGAGCTTGTTGCAGCTCTACAGAAGTGTGCTGAAATTCTTAAATCTGCAAGTACCAAGAGAATGCAAGATGTTCTGCAACAACTGGAAGATTTCATTGGCAGATTGGAAGCACTAGAGGGTAAGTCAGACTCCGTATGTTGTTTTAGATAATCACTGACAACACTTCTGGAGAAACTGGTTAACAGTCTGTAAATGTATTTAGCACATTTTTTTGATTCCTCTTAGAATAGCCAGGGAAACGTTTGAGATGCTGTTTTTTTCGTCTTGGCGAATTATTTGCATGACTTGATAATATCAAGAAACGTATTCCGAAAACATGTTTCCATTAGGGATGCACCGATCCGGACCGGCCGATATGTTTGTGTGTTTTGTCCTGCAATCAGCTGTAAATGCCATCAGGTGAACTTTATTGTTAGAAGGCTGTTTAAGACGATGCTTTTACATGTATGTGCTCTGTATCAGCAAACGCTCTACACTAGTATACATGTGTTTACTAATCAGCTCAGATTTTTCTTTCCGGTTGATGAACATTAAAAACCTAATTTTT